>CAUYLG010002930.1:0-121899 GCA_963573385.1 Cacajao melanocephalus
CAAACCTGAGAAAAACAAGCAATGGGGAGAGGATTCCCTGTTTAATAAATGGTGTTGGAAAAGCTGACTAGCCAAGTGCAGAAAGCAGAAACTAGACCCCTTCCTGACACCTTACACTAAAATTAACTCCAGATGGATTAAAGACTTAAACATAAGCCCTAACACCATAAAAACCCTAGAAGAAAACCTAGGCAAAACCATTCAGGATATAGGAATAGGCAAGGACTTCATGGCTAAAATACTAAAAGCAATGGCAACAAAAGCCAAAATAGACAAATGGGATCTAATTAAACTCCAGAGCTTCTGTACAGCAAAGGAAACAATCATTAGAGTGAACCGGCAACCAACAGTATGGGAAAAATTATTTGCAATCTACCCATCTGACAAATGGCTAATATCCAGAATCTGCAAAGAAATAAAACAGATTTACAAGAAAAAAAAAACAAGCCCATTCAAAAGTGGGCAAAGAACATGAACAGACATTTTTCAAAAGAAGACATATATGAGGCCAACAAACATATCAAAAAATGTTCATCATCACTGGTCATTAGAGAAGTGCAAATCAAAACCACATTGAGATACCATCTCACACCAGTTAGAATGGTGACCATTAAAAAATCTGGACACAACAGATGCTGGAGAGGATGTGGAGAAATAGGAACATTTTTACACTGTTGGTGGGAGTATAAATTTAGTTCAACCATTGTGGAAGACAGTGTGGTGATTCTTCAAGGATCTAGAAACAGAAATTCCATTTGACCCAGAAATCTCATTACTGGGTATATACCCAAAGAATTATAAATTGCTCTATTTCAAAGACACACGCACACATATGTTCATTGTGGCACTGTTTACAATAGCAAAGACCTAGAACCAACCCAAATGTCCATCATCGACGGACTGTATAAAGAAAATGTGGCACATATACACCATGGAATACTACACAGTCATCAAAAAAAAATGAGTTCATGTCCTTCATAGGAACATGGATGAATCTGGAAACCATCATTCTCAGCAAACTGACACAAGAACAGAAAACAAAACACTGCATGGTATCACTCATAGGTGGGTGTTGAACAGTTAGAACAAATGGACACAGGGAGGGGAGCATCACATACTGCGGTCAGTTGCGGTGGGGGGGGCTGGGGGAAGGACAGAGGGGGTAGGGAGGGTGGGGAGGGATAATGAGGGGAGAAATGCCATATATAGGTGATGGGCAGATGAAGTCAGCAAACCACCTTGCCATGTATGTACCTATGCAACAATCCTGCATGATCTGCACATGTATCCCAGAACCTAAAGTACAATTAAAAAAAAAAGAAAAAAAGAAAACAAGAAAAATGTTTTCAAAAATACTCCTCACTCATCAATATTACTATTTTAAATATACGCCTTCATTTTCAACCTGTAAATACAGTATCATTTGTGTAACAATTTCCTAATAGATGATTTTAATATTGCTTCCAGTCTATCTCTATTACAAATAAGACTATGATTATTACTAACATACATCTTTTGATTTATCTTTGAAAATATAAATATTAAAAATTCAATTTAAAAATTGGCAAAGGACCTGGAATAGACATTTTACAAAAGAGGACATACAAATGGCCAACAGGGATATGAAAAAAAAAACAAAAACAAAAAAAACTCAACCTCACTAACCATTAGGAAAATGTAAATTAAAACCACAATGAAATATCGCCTGGCTCCTGTTAGAATGACTATTATCAAAAAGACAAAAGATAACAAATGTTGGTGAGGATATGGAGAAAAGGAACCCTTTGCACACTGTTGATGAGAATTTAAATTAGCACAGCTATTAGGGAAAACAATATGGAGGTTCTTGAAAATATTAAAAATAGAATTACAAATGATCCAGCAATTCAACTATTGTGTATATATATCAATGAAAATAAAATCAGCATGTGAAAGAGATACCTTCATTCCCATGTTTGTTATAGCACTATACACAATAGCCAAGCTATAAAATCAGTCTATGTGCCCATCAATGGATAAAGAAAATGTAAATATGCACAATGGAATACTATTTAGTCATAAAACAACATCCTATCATTTGCAGCAACTTGGATGGAACTGGTGATCATTATGTTGAGTAAATTAAACCACAGAAAGGCAAATACTGTCTGTTCTCACTCATATCTAAAAAGATTGCTCTCATAGACAAAGAGTACAATGGTGGTTGCCAGAGGCTGGGTTGGTTGAGGGGAAAGGAGACCTTGGTCAAAGGAGACAAAACTACCATTAGATAACAGGAAGAAGTTTAAAATATCTATTGTATAGTACAGCAACTACAGTTAATGAAAATACCTTATATTCTTAAAAATGTTTTACAAAATTCTAAAAGAGTAGATTTTAAATATTCTCACTACAAAAATGATGACCATGCATGGTAGTGTATATTTGAATTAACTAGAATTAACTATTCCACCATGTATGTGCAAGCATACCTAGGAGATAGTTCAGGGTTAGTTCCTCAAGCAAATAAAGCAAATACCAAAATAAACCAACTTACATAAATTTTTTGGTTCCCCAGTACATATAAAAGTTATTTTGTACTATATTGTAGTTTATTGAGTGTGAAGTAACATTAGTCTTTAAAAAAATGTATGTACTTCAACTAAAGTATACATTATTGCCAAAAACATGCTAATGAGTATCGGAGCCTTTGGCGACTTTTTTGCTGGTGGAGGGCTTTGTCTTGATGTTGACAGCTGTTGGCTAATAATGGTGGTGGTTGCTGAAAGCTGGCATGACTGGGACAATTTCTTAAAATAAGACAACAATAAAGTTTGCTGCATGAATTTGACTCCTTTCATGAAAAATTTATCTGTGGTATGCTATGCTGTTTGAGAACATTTTACCCACAGTAGAGCTTCTTTAAAAATCGGAGTCAATTCTCTCAAACTCTGCCACTGCTAAACTTATGCAATATTCTAAATCCTTATTTTTCCTTTGAGGTAGGGTCTCGCTCTGTCACCCAGGCTGAAGTGCAGTGGTGTGAGCAAAGCTCACTACAGCCTAGAGCTCCCTGGCTCAAGTGATCCTCCTGCCTCACCCTCCTGAGTAGCTGAGACTACAGGCATATGTTACCATACTTGACTAATTTTTTAAATTTTTACAGAGACTGGGTCTCACTTTGTTGCTCATACTGGTTTTGAACTCCTGAGCTCAAGTGATCCTTCTGCCTTGGCCTCCCAAAGTGTTGGGATTACAGGAGTGAGCCACCATGCCTGGCCTTCTATATCCTTTATTGTCATTCAAACAGTTTTCACAGCATCTTCATTGGGGGTAGATTCCTTTCCAAGAAACCACTGTCTTTGCTAATGCATAAGAAGCTACTCCATATCCTATCTGTTTTAGTTTCATCATGAAATTGCAGCAATTCAGTCTTATCATCAGGCTCTACTTCTGATTCTAATTCTCTTGCTATTACTACATCTGAAGTTACTTAATCCACTGAAGTTTTAAACCCTCAAAGTCATTCATGAGAGTTGGAATCAACTTCTTCCAAACATCTATTAACATTGATAATTTGGCCTCATCCCATGAATCATGAATGTTCTCAATAGCCTCTACAATGATGAATCCTTTCCAGGAGGTTTTTAATTTTCTTTGCCTCAGTCCATTAGAGGAATCAGTATCTATGGCAGTGATAGCCTTACAAAATATACTTCTCATATAATAAGACTTGAAAGTGAAAATTTCTCCTTGATCCAAGGGCTGCAGAGTGGATATTGTGCTATTAGGCAGAGAAACAGCTTAATTTCCTTGCACATCTTCAACAGAGTTCTTGGGTAACTAGGTGTATTCTCAGTCAGTAATAACACATTGAAAGGAAGCTTTTTTTCCAAGCAGTAAGTCTCAACAGTAAGCTTAAAATGTTCAGTAAACCATGCAGTAAACAGATGTGCTGTCATCCAGGCTTTGTTGTTTCATTTACAGAGCACAAGCAGAGTGAACTTAGCATAATCCTTAAGGGTCTTAGGATTTCAGAATGCTAAATGAGGATTGGCTGCAATTCTCACTAGTTGCATTCTCCCCTAACGTAAGAGTTAGCCTGTTATTTGAAGCTTTGAAGCCAGGCATTGACTTATTTCTCGTTATGAAAATTTTAGATAGAATCTCCTGCTATTATAAGGCTATTTTGTCTACTTCGAAAATCTGTTGTTCAGTGTCATCAATTATCTTAGCTAGATTTTATGTATAACTTGTTACAACTTCTACATCAGCATTTCATGTTTCACCTTGCACTTTTATGTTTCATGATATAGCTTCTTTCTTTAAGCATTATGAACTCGCCTCTGCTAGCTTCAAATTTTTCTCTGCAGCTTCCTCACATCTCTCAGTTTTCATAGAATTGAAGAGTTAGGGTCTTTCCCTGAATCAGGCTTTTGCTTGAGGGAATCTTGTGGTTGCTTTAATCTTCTATCTGCACCACTAAAATTTTCTCCGTAGAAGCAATAGGCTTCTTTTTTTGTCATCCATGTGTTCAATGGAGTAGCTCTTTTAATTTCCTTCAAGACCTTTTCCTTTGCATTCACAACTTGGCTAACTGTTTGGTACAAGAGGTCCACCTTTTGACCTATCTTGGCTTTCAACATGCCCTCCTCAGTAAGTGTAATCATTTCTAGTCTTTGACTTAAAGTGGGAGATCTGCAATTCTTCTTTTCACTTAAACACAGGCAATTGTAGGATTATTAATTGGTCCAAAGTTAATATTGTTGCATCTAAAGGGACAGGAAGGCCAAGGAGCAGGAGAGAGATGGGGGAATGGCCAGTTAGTGGAGTAGTCAGAACACACATCAATTATAGATTGTTTGCTGCCTTAAATGAGAGCAGCTTTTGGTGCCCCAAAATATTTACAATGGCAACCTGAAAGATTACCAATCACAGATCACCGTAACAGATATGATAACAAGTAAAAAGTTTAAAATATTATAAGAATTAACAAAATGTGACAGACACAAAATGAATACATGCTGTTGAAAAAATGGCATTGCCAATGGACTACCTAAATGCAGGGCTGCCACAAACCTTTACTTTGTAAAAAAAAAAAATGTAATAACTGCAAAGTATAATAAAGCAAAGTGCGGTAAGACAAGGTTGGCCTGTGTATTTCAAAATACCATATTATACACAATAAATACATTTTATTTGACCTGTCATCTTAAATATATAAATGTGAAAATAGAAAATGTTAATATTTAATTGAAAAGGCAACATTCATAAACATTTGTTAAAATATTCAATTTTAGGTGCTCTTTCTACAAAACAGTAACCGGAGAATTATAGATAGGTTAAATTGCTTGACTATTGTAATCACTTCAAAACATCATGTTGTAAGTCCTAATATACAATAATAAAAAAAGAAAGAAAAGAAAATGGAGATGAATTATTTTAAGAGGAAAAACTGAACACTAAGAAAATATGGTGGAGCTGTATTTATCAAGAAGAAAGCGAATTAGAATTTGTTGAGCACCTGTTTTATGCTCAACATCATGGTGACTGCATGTGGTCACAAGCGTACTTTCAACAACTTTCCTGGTAGAAATTTTTCACAGATAGATATGCAGACTGGTGACTTTAAAGAGAGACACAGCTAGTAATTGGTCATACTGGATCTTACATTCAGGCCTCTCTCACTTCCAAATACATTATCTTTCCACTATACCATACTGAAGTGCTGTGATACCAAAATTCTTATCTCATTTAATAATATTCTCAACTTTTTTACTATTAAATTGGATAAAACTATGTGTGACTACATATAATGTTTTCCAGCTGTTTTGAAGAGAATACATTATTTCTCTCTAGTGTGCAAAAATAAATGGAAAAACATCTTAAAGTATCTTTCATGGAGTTAGTAATGATTAAAAAGCACTGTGGCATTTAAGGTTTATTTCTCAAGTGGAAACTTGGGAGTCTGATAAAAAGCCAGAGTCTTCTCTCTCTCTTTTCTGTCCTCAAGGTTTCTAACATTTGATAATGTGGGCACCTCTGCATTTTAACAAACAGAATTTTTTGTTCCATAGTGAGGCAGAGCACCTTGTAAGAGATTAATGTAATGGGGGTCATAGCCTGCATTTTTTCTGTCACCAACAATTTAAATGTCAATGTGCTATGTTCCTGTGGCTGCCTGGCTAGGTTTTGAGCATCCAGACATCTGATTCTTCTTGCTTATTATTTTAACTTCCCTTTTATATTATTCCAAACCTTATTGCATGTACATATGTATATTGATATATAGGCACATATTTTGAAAGACAGCTTCTCTATATTGTTCAAATGAGAAAGTAAAATTAACCTCAAAAGAAGCTATGGCTTCCTATTTCTTGCAAAGTTAAGTCCAAAAACTTAGTATGGAATATATGGCCCTTCTAATATTGAAGCCTTTTTGCTTTATTTCTTACATATCTTCCTTCTCCCTCCTCTGCACTGCACATGATGCTTAGTTATAAGTGACCTGTTGCTGCTTCCTCATATGTCCCACACCTGCCTCAACCTTGCTTTTCTTTAGGCTTGAACTCTCTTCTCCAAATCTCTCTGGTGTCATAAATACCTTAATGTTGTTCAAGAACCAGCATAGATCTCACCAGGTCCATCAGGGACTTCCCTACCCTTCTCTGATTCTAGGGTTAAATATTGCCGTTTTGCATTAGTTTAATAGCAGGTGGACAGTTTCCTAAGGAAACCAGTCAACATCAGAAAAGCTAATTTGCAGAAGGAATATATTGCCAATAAACCAGATGCTGATTCTTACTAATTTATCAAAAATATGTTTTAAGGATATGACAGTCTTGAACTTATACAATGAAAAGAAATCTATTTTTCTTATATGTGTATGTGTGAAGTAAACCCTCATACATTTTGTATGACTAAACCTAACAAAATAAAATGTGATAATTTCATGTATTTTATACATTTTTATTTGATCTTAGAATGATAAATTTCATGTGATACTCAAAAGTCTAACTACGTCTTCTTTGCCAGCATTATAACCATTCGACATTGGAGAAAACTCCCATGAGGTCAGAGAAATAAAGTATTTTGCTAAATAATCATACGGTTGAGAAATTATACGAAAGACTCAGAATATAAATCTTCTGAGCCCCCTGTCTCATATTCACTCTGGTCTATCAACTATATGAATGGGTATAATATACAAAAACATAAATTTCTCTATTGTGCATTACCCAAAGTTAGCCAAACTGGAGGCTAAGGGCACAGTCTATCAGATTATTAAGTCTGCCCAAGACTTCAGACCCCAATGGCAAGCTGGGGGCTTTCCCCAAACTATTGTCAGTGTTGATAACTCAGTAAAAAGTTCAGTAGACTCACAGAACTCACTGCAAGCTATGACACTCACAGTTATGTTTACTTCAGGCAAAGGACACAAAGTAGAAGAAAGGCATAAGGTAGAATACGGCAGGGGCCTAAAGCAGTTTCTGCTTGTCATCGTGCTGTGGAGTCATGGATGGCATTACTGCCTCCCAGCCACAAGGTGTTACAATATCCAGAGAGTATTTCCAATCAGAGAAGCTTACTCCTGCTGCAGTATTCAGAGCTTTTACTGGTCCTCTATTATGTAGGTAAGCACAATTACTTGCATTATTGTATATGTGGTTGAATTTAGTCTTCAGCATCCCCATTACCCATAGGTTGGGCTGATATCCTGTGGGTTGAAGTCCCAAACCTTAATCACCTGGTTAGTCTTTCTGGTATGGCCAGCCCTCAATCCTAAGATTATTGAATGTGGTCCCGGGGTCTACTCAATGAGTCACTCTTAGCATAAACTATCAGGTGTGGTTAAGGGGCCCACCATGGTAACAAAGACACTCTTAAGACTCAGAAAAATTCAAAGGTATAGAGATTACCTCCCAGGAGCTGGGTCAAAGGCCAGACCTCTTTTTAGAGTCCAGATTTCTTACTATGAATACATAGGGTCAGATGATGTGTTAAGCTGTTCTTGCATGGCTACAAAGAAATACAAATGACTAGATAATTTATAAAGAAAAGAAGTTTTAACTGGCTCACAGTTCTACAGGATTTATAGGAATCCTTGGTGTTGGCATCTGCTTGCTTCTAGTGAAGCCTCAGGGTGTTTCCAATCATAGCAGAAGGCAAAGCAGGGGTAGACACTTCATGTGGCAAAATCAGGAGTAAGAGAAAGAGAGTGCGGGATGGGGGCCGGTGGGTGCCACACACTTTTAAAATGACCAGATCCTGTGAGAACTTGCTATTATAAAGACAGTTCCAAGCCATAAAGGATCCACCCCCAAGATCCAAACACTTTCTCCCAAACCCCACCTTCAGCTTTGGGGATTATAATTCTACATGAGATTTGGGCACAGACAAATATCCAGACTATATCAGATGTGTTATACATATGCATCAATAATAAATGCAACATTCAAATACATAGTTGACATAATTTATAAAAGTCATATATTTCCTTTATGTGTAAATGTAAAAATATTCTATCATTGTAATTCCCTATAGACAGAACATGGTTACTAATGTCCTCAATATAAGATAATGGGGGGCAGAAATTATATTCTACTTTCTATGTTTCCTCTATTAACATGATAATAACATAATATTTTAATGGAAGCCGAAAGTCCTCCATTAAAATGACATTTCTGTGCTCTCTTAGGTACTTTTTTCAGCACTCCTAGGTGAGAGAGGGTGAATTCTTGATTATTGAGTGTGATTAAAGCAGATGGACATGCCTGGCTCAGATCTTTCCAAGCTAATTCTTAGATTCTGCCTAATCCAAAAAAGCATGAAATCTCTTCTTTTCTAGAGACAGGCTTCCATAAGTAAGGTGGTCATACATTCTGCTTTGCCAGATGAGTCAAAGTTTATCTTTTTCTGGAGCCTCATCCAATTTAGAATGTGTACTGATTTTTTTCTTATAAGGTTGTATTATTAACAGCTGCATGAAAATAAGCCACTGTATGTTTGATAGACCTACAATTTGCCTTTTTTATAGTTTCTGCCATAATCTTACTTATTAGTGTCAGAAGTAAATTCATAGTGAACACAGTTCTCATTTAACACATGAATAGATCAAAGAGTTGACCAGTGAGCAAGCTTCTCTCTTCAGTAGCCTTTCTGGATGTCAGTACCTATGGCCTCCCTTTAAAGTACAGTACAGGAGTATATTCATACATAAGCAACGACAGACAGCAAATTCTTTCTAGTCTTTGAATAACAGGAGAGGTAGTTAATGCTGCTATCCCCACAAGCTACCTATTGTGTCAGAAAACTGGACCACATAACTTCTAGTAAGCTGTGATATATACAAATTACATCAGGATACCTTGGTGAAAATGTTAAAAACTTACAGTTTAGATGAAATAAGTGTGAAAAATAGACTGAAGAGTCTAACCATAGATAAAGAGAAGATGGCAATGTTTTTGCTACAGAGGTAAATCACAATTATTCGTTGTGTTATATTACTTGATAACAATAATCTCTAGCATTAATGAGTTTTTCAAAATGTACAGTTAATAGAAACTTAAGTACTAAAATCCCACGTTTATAAAAATTGCTGATTGTGCTGTGGACTAAGCTCTAGTTTTTCAGCTCTAAAATGATTTTATATACTTTAGGATGCTGGGGCTGAGATTATATAAACTGCATTTCTTATTTGTCACATAGCTTGCTGTCAGTTTCTGAACATAGGTGACCTACAAAGAGACCCACAGGTAGGAGAAGGGAAAAGGGGAATTCTCTTTTCTTTGTTCTAATTTTTTTCTGTCCAGAAACAGGTTCATCGTACCCTCTAGGCTGAAACTAACACCATGTGTCACCCACTTTCAGAAGCCTGAGTTTCAGTTCTAATAGAACCCTCCAACAAGTTGTTTTTTTCTGGGTCCCCATAATATCTGGGAATCATACCCTTTTTCCATTTCTGTGCAATCCTTTCTGTAAGACTCTAAATTCTAATAACCCTAACTTCTTCCTTCTGTTTCCCAAGAAATTAGGGATGATAGCATTTTCTCGAAGTTACAAACCATCTTCTGTCAGTATTCCCTTCTTTTTATTTCTGTCCTATAAAATCTGTCTAACCAATTACCTGTGTTTATTTTCTCAGTTAGAATAACTGGTATTGTTTGTTTTTTTAATTGGAGTCTGAATGTGTAATTTCCACAAAATGTCTTTCAGTATTTACCATCTAATGTGGTAAACCCAGAAAATACACAATAGCAGTTATTATAAGAGGAGAAAGTAGATAGCTACATACTTTTGTAAAAAGGACACTTGTGTATTTTCAAATTAAATTTTAATTCAATTTTTGTGCATGTATGAAGTGGTAACAAATAGCTGTTTTGGCTTTATTAGTAGAAGAAAAACTTCATAAACAATTAAATAATGCTCATTTAGGTCATGTAATCAATAATATATACAATCACATTAATGCTAGTATTGTTCAGATATTTTATACAATTCATGAAATCAAAATCCTTGGTAGCTAATTTTATTATAAATGAAACAAGCAGAATATTGTGAGTGCTATAGAATGTCTTGCTTAAAAGCCTAAAATTAATTTTTTTTTGCTTAGAATATTTTAAATATATGTTTTGATATGGCAGAAATCATAGCAAAACCAGTATTACATTCTCATTAAATTAAGAATTCTGTGGGGAAATGTATTTGAATTTCGTTGTGGGACATATAAAATTCACAATTGTGTCCAAGCAAGGTGAGATGTACTGCCAATTAAATTACAGAGGTGGGGAGCAAGGTAGCAGAATAGGACTCCCGAACAATCGTCCCCCAACAGAAACGTCAGTTAGAACATATATCCATGCACAAGAAGACATTCACAAGAGCTGAGCAAACCAGGTCAGAGACCATAGTACCTGGTTGTTGCACAACAGCAAGAAAAGACACACTGAAGAAGGTAGGAAGGATATTTTTACATTTACCTGTATCACCCTTCCACAACCTGAGGCAGTGCAGTGTAGCAAGAGATTCTGCTTGCTCAGAGAAAAGAGAGACAAATGGGCATAGGATTTTGCCTTAAGTCATTACACTCAGCCCACCACAGTAAAAGTCAGCACTGGACAGATCCCCATAGCTCCATATTCCACGCTGGTACCTATGGCCTGATCCTCTATAACTGCCCCAGCTCTGGTGGGATAACATAGCTCTAAGCATTATGCTTCCTTGGAGAACTTAATTTCTGGCCTAAAACACTTTTAGCTAAAAAGGAAGACAGCAAGAAAGGAAGAGGTAAGCAAAAGTTCTGCAAAAAAAAAAAAAAAAAAAAGAAAGAAAGAAAAAAAAAGAAAACAATCCACAAAATAGCAGTAATAAATTTCTATCAATAATTGCCTTGAATTTAAATAAACACAATTCTCCAATAAAATGATATAGAGTCCCTGAATGGAAACAAACAAATAAAAAGCAAGACTCAACTATATATGCTGCTCCAAGAGACTCAGTTCTCCTGAAAGAACTCACACACTGAAAGTGAAGGGATAAAAAAGATATTCCATGCAAATAGAAACCATTAGATAGCAGGAGTGACTATACTTAAATAAGGTATAAATCAAAGTTTGTAAAATAAGACAAACAGGTCATTACATAATAATAAGGTACTCAATTCAAGAAGAATATATAACAATCATAAATATATATGCACTAAACATTAGGGCAACTAGATATATAATGCAAATATTAATAGATCAAAGTGAGAGATAGAATGCAATACAATAACAATAATTGACATTATGCTGTCAGCAATAGACAAATCATCCAGGCAGAAAATCAATAGAAAAACATCATACTTAAAATACACAGTCAATCAAATGGACCTAACAGACATTTATACAGAACAATCCATTCAACAGATTCAAATCACCCATTCTTTTCAATGGCAAGTAAAATATTCTCCAGTATAGAAAATACATTAAGTCACAAAACAAGTTTTAACACATTTAAGAAAATTGAAATCATATTAAGTACCTTTTCTGATGACAATGGTGTAAAACTGAAAATCACTAACAGTAGGAACTTCAAAAAAGTCATAAATACATGAAAATTAAGCAATGTGTTCTTAAATAACAATTCAATAAAGAAACTAAGTGGTAAATTTCAAAAGTTCTTGAGACAATTAAAAATGAAAACACAGCATACCAAAACCTACAGGATTAAGCAAAAGTAGATCTAAGAGGGAAGTTTATGGCACTAATTAAAAGATAAGACCTCAGTCAGTGCATAAGCTTTAATTTTGAACTTCTGTATTTGAGGTTTTGAATATTACAACTTGGAAAAATATCTTTGAATGAGCTTCTACTTTTAATTGGATAAATATATATTATGCATAAGAATTAGATACAATTTAGGAAGGCCTACAATGTCATAACATTTCAACTGAGTTATGGATTATAAATAGCATCATACACAAATAAAGCATATTTGATAATGGTTTTCTTGCAAAATGTCTCTTTGAATTGGGACAAATACTTTATAAAGCTATTATTTATAAAATGTCTATATGAATAAAAGTAGAAATGAAAATATTCACCATTCATCAAAATTTGGCCTAATTTTTTCATGTATCTCAGCATGTGCAGAGATAAAATTATATTTTTTTTTAAATTGAGGTCTACATAAGACAGTCAATAGAAGATGTCACAAAATTTAGTAATTTGCAGCCATAAATTCAATCTTGCAGAAGATTTCTGGTTCATTTTTAAAATCATTAAAATTAATAAGAACATGATAAAACATGTTTTTCAGAAAATGGTATAATAGTGACATGGTATTATAAATAAATGTAGATAAGAAGTTGATAATAAGAATATGAATATATATGTATTGCATTATTTTGATTTTTTTTTTTAGACAGAGTTTTGCTCTTGTCACCCAGGCTGGAATGCTATGGTGAGATCTCAGCTCACTGCAACCTCTGCCTCCTGGGTTCAAGTGATTCTCTTGCCTCAGCCTCCCAAGTAGCTGGGATTACAGGAACCTGCCACCACGCCCAGCTAATTTTTGTATTTTTAGTAGAGACAAAGTTTCACCATGTTAGCCAGACTGGTTTCAAACTCCTGACCTCAGGCGATCCACCTGCCTTGGCCTCCCAAAGTGCTGGAATTACAGGTGTGAACCACCATGCCGAGCTTATGTTTATTTTTTATGTTTACATATTCACTATGATACTTTAAACTTTTTGATTTAAGGTACACATGTCTCTATATCTTTACTTTCTATATGATATTTTACTTCTTAGAGTGGCTTTTAAATGGAATTATGCACATCCATTAGTATAATTAACTCAATAAAACGTACACTTTTAAATATTTTTTGTTTTCTCTACATTCTTAAATGTTTTCTAGTTTGTACAATAAATTGTGTACTACTTCTCCCTTTTGAGAAAAATTCTGTTGTCCAGCTTGACCAAGGTGAACAAATCATTTTAAGAAAGAATTGTTGAAAAGCTTACTTTTCTATTGTATTTAAAGTGATTTTCCAATATGTTTGACTACTACAAATAATTCTGAATTTAAGTAGCAACAAAAGTCCTATTTACTTGTTTATTTAAATCCCAAAACAGGTAATATTAGTATTAATTGGACAAAGGTTTAAATTTAGAATGAAATTATGCTAACTTTTTGTTTTAATATACTTATTGGCATTGGGTTTCTAATGAGGAAAATATTGTTTGCGGGCAGATAACGTCTGCAAGATGGTGGAATAAGAAGTTCCAGACCTCATTGTTTTACAGACACTGACCTAAAAATAATATACAATCCAAACATCCTTTAATGAGAACTGCAAAAATTAGACAAGAAGTCATACTATACCAGGTGAGTACAAAGCAAATGCAATAGGTTAAAGAAAGGTGTTGCATTTTACCTATGATAACCTTCCCCTAAAGTTGGCACAGCTTAGTGTAATTGGGAGAAAATGTTCAACTTGTGATTTCTTGTTTGAAAGGGAAAAAGAAAAGTGGAATATATATCCAACATTCTCGATTTGTGAAGGGCTGTCAGAAAAACTGGTTTCTGTTTTACATGACTCAGAGTATTGATGGAGAATCAGCATACTTTGGACAGGTTAGAACATAGGAGAGCTTGAGAGTTTGTTACAGCACCAGAGAACCTGCAGTACCCCAGACAGACACCATAGGAAGGAATTGATTATTAGCTTCTTAAAAAGAAAGTGACAAATTTCTCTACTTGGGAAATTGCACATGTAAGCCCAGAAAATATGCATCTGCAGGAAAGGTTTGAGAGATCTCCAAGGTCTCACACTGTTGTGCAGGCTCTTGGCTTAAAGTGATCCTCCAACTTGGCCTTCAGAAGTGTTGGGATTACAGGTATTAGCCATAATGCTTAGCCACAGCAGATTTTTGAGGAACCATAGTAATATAGGGTACACAAAAATCTAACTATATTGTGATTATTCAGAGTTTCTTTTGTTTTTCTGTTTGATTGCATGCTTTGATTTTGTAGCTTCTACCAAAAAAAGAGTCATAATGAAAATCAGAAAATATTTTGAGCCAAATAGAAATGCCAAAACTTCTGCAGCAAAAACCACAGTGAGAGGAAAGTTTACAGCAGTAATGCTTACACTAAAAAAGCAGAAAGATTTCAAGTCAACTGTCTATGCACATGAAGAAACCAGAAAAGTAAAACAAACTAAAACCAAAAATAGAAGATGAAAATAATTAATAAGGATCAAAACTAAAAAGAAGTAAAATGAGGAATAGAAAAGCAATGCAAAAAAACAACAAAATTACGAGTTAAATTTTAAAGATCAACAAAATTGGTTAACCTTTATCTACACTGAAAAAGGAAAAAAAAAAGTTCCAAATAACAAAAAATCACAAAAGAAAGAGGAAATGTCACAACTGATGCCATATAAATAAAAAGCATTATAGGAGACTTCTGTGACCAATTATACATCAAGAAATTGGAGAACCAAGAAGAAACAGGTAAACTCCTAGGAATATACACCATACTAAGACTGAATTTTTAAGAAATAAGAAACTATGGGTAGACCTGTAACTATCAAGCTTATTGAATCGGTAGTCAAAAATTCCTAGCAAAGGAGAGCCCAGTATCAAGTGGCTTTGCTGGAAAATTTTACCAGACTTTTAAAGAAGAATTAACATCTTAAATATATATATACCTCACATCCATTAAGATGGCTACTATTTAATAAAAAAAAAAAACACAGCTAATAACACGTGTTGACAAAGATGTCAAGGAATTGAAACCCTTGTGTACCATTGGTGGGCATGTAAAATGGTGTACAGATACGGAAAACAGTAATGGAGGTCCCTAAAAAATTTAAAAATATAATTACCATATGATCGAAGAATTTCATTTCTGAGTATATATGCAATAGAATTGAAAACAATATCTCTAAGAAATGTTGGCATACTGATGTTCATTGTAGCATTATTTATTACAGCAAACATGTGGAACCTGAATGTCTGTGACAGACGGATAAAGAAAATGTGGTGAACTCATACAGTTAAAAATTATTCAGCCTTAAATAAAGAAAGAAAAATCCTGCTACGTGCTACAATGTGAATGAACGTTAAGGACACAATGTTAAGACAAATAAGCCAATCACAAAAACATGTTAAGTAAAATAAGCCAGTCATACTGCATGATTACGATTATATGAGGTATTATCAGAGAGATTAGAATGGTAGTTGCCAGAGGATGGGGAAAATGGAGATTTCCTGTTCAATGGGTATAGAATTTCAGCTTTGCAAGATGAAAAAATTCTAGAAATCTATTGCACATCAAGGTGTATGTGCAACATACATGGTGTACTTTACATTGTAAGCAGTGTATACTTACAAATATTTTAAATGACAAATTTAATGTATTTTTAAAATGATAATAAAAATAGCACAGCTTGAGAAATATCATTGCTAGCTTCATCCAAGAAATATTTGCTGGGCCCCAAAACACAAACTCTTAATGATTTGTAAGAGATAGCTTCAGAAACTAACCCTAAGATCACACACCTGACCATAAGGCCAAGCAGCAGGCAACATGCCAGAGGGACCTCTAAAGAGCTTCTGCTGCACTTTGTTATCTTTTTCAGAAATGTCCATTTTTAGAAAACATCATTTTACATGCTTTTAATTTGCCACATTACTTGTTTTCTCATTTCATTTAAATGAGAAACAGCTGAAAACATATTGCTGCATGTTAATTATAACAATAAATATTAATAACTGATACCAGCTAAGTGTCATAGCACAAAAGAGGAGAGAGAGAGGGAAAGAAGAAATATAAATACTATCTCTTAAGAAAAAAAAGAGTCTGTAAGGATAAATACTCCATCACATATGAAATGAATTTTTGTGCTACATTAAAAATTGTGAGCATATAAAATGACTTTTTCAAATTATGATAAAGAAGGCTTAATGGCAGCAAAATATATATTAAAACTTTTTGGAGATTTCAAAAAACTATTAACATAGAAAACGTTATTAGGTAAGACATAGGTATTTAAAAAATACAAAAATATTAAAGCAGAAAATGTCAAACGATGCCACCCTATTGAAAAGGCACGAAGACCTCTCAGGTGAATTAGAAAAGTCCCATATTATGTAAGCAAGTACTAAGGATCAAAAGGATAATCACTTGCTATGAAGTGAGAAAAACTGGACTAAATTCCAGTCATCTTAAAATATAGCACTATGCAAAACATATTTTTGGGCACATTGAACTCTTTGGAGGCTTAATATAAACATTTGACCTAAGGTGTGTTTTCTTTTTCTCATAGGACTGAATCAAATATGTATTAAGCCCATCATAACAGAGCTATTTGAAACTTAGTCCTCCTGAAACTACTGAGAAGAGGGATCAATTTGCTGCAGCTTTTTGTACAAATCACTGGACAGTTTAGACCCTGGAATTGCAATCCATTTTGACCATGATTATCTCCTTCAGAAAAGATTTTTCACCATTTGCTGCTGAGAAAAATGAAGCCCACAAAAAATGTCATAGTAGGTGATAATGTCTTTGATATCATTTTTTGGCTTTAAGGAAAGTCAATTCATCTTCCTAGCTATTGGGCAGGGAATCTATTCAGCCAAGTATATAAACCACCTAGAAAGTGCAACTATTAACTATTGTCCAATCAGTAAAGTTTCATTTGTCATCTCTGAGAACTTTTTGCCTTTCTCAGGAAGAAATAAGGAAGCATTACTTAGGAAGCTTTTGGCAGCAAATAAAAGAAATTCAACACTGAAAGGTCTATAATTGAAATAATGACTTAATGTCTCTCATTTCAACAATTTCAGAGGCAGAGCAGTTCCAGGACTGGTTAATTGGGTGGGTCCATGAAATTATCAATACTTGGGCTGTTCTTATTTTTTGGCTTGCCATTTTCCAAATATTCTTCTAAATGTCACTTATTCATGGTAGAAAGAAATCGTTGGCAATTATAGGTATTAAATGAAGAGATAACATCCAGCAGCAGAAGAAGAAAGAAAATTAAAAATGAAGGGATAAAGTGGGGGAAGGAGGGAGAGAAGGAAGGAAGGAAGGAAGGAAGGAAGGAAGGAAGGAAGGAAGGAAGGAAGGAAGGGGGAGGGAGGGAGGGAAGAAAGGAGGGAAGGAAGAAAAGGAGGGAGGGAGGGAGGAGGGAGGGAGGGAAGGAAATTTATTCTGTGTGTTTCATTGTAACATCAAAAAAAAAAAACATTTCCTACATTATTCACTGACAAAGGGAATGGGGCTTTTTGACAACTTAGGTCAATTCCAATTTGGAGTTATTCAGATAATGTTTCTTAAAATACTCAGAGGACTATAAAGCAAAATATAACTACACTTGCCATTTAGATTTAGAATGTCTACCTCAACAAACTGAAAGAACTAAAATGCACACATGGAAGATGCAAACTTAAATTGTATAGAAATCCTGAGAATAATCCAATAGCAGGCAAATCAAATATCACTTAATCACTTTGGTTATAACCTTCAATCCTTTGATTCTTACTATTTAGCATTTTAATATATCTTTAGATTATATTACATGTTAATATTGAATCACAGCTTCACAACTGTTTTCTGAGAGGAAGAGTGATGGATACAAAAGAGCACAAGCTTTAGAGACAGATAAACTAGGTTTCAATTTTGGTTTAGCTATTTGCTTTTTCTGTGGCCTTTAGAAATCTATTTAACTCTCTGATGATAGTTTACTCCCATATACAAAAAGTATATCATTATATATTGCATTGCATTTTTGTGAGGGTTATAAATAACATATTTGATATGTCCAGTAGAATGCCTGAAAGAAAATCTAAATAAATAACAGCAATTAGAGACCAATATATCCAATTGCATGTGTGTGTGTACATGTGTGTATGAAAAGACAGCCAAGCTAAGTGAACTGAAAATTGATCATAATCAATTCAGTTTACTGTTTGTTTTTACATTCTTGTCAAATACTTTATGAAAATACAGCACTGATATTCTTTAAGAGAAGGTATATTGAATAAGTACTAGGGCTGTTAAATCATATCCTATGGATTATACCTAGCATAATCAAGTATACTTTTTCCACATATCCCATTTTGCAAAATTCCATATTTTAAAAAATGCAATTAAATAAAAGATAATTATTTATGAGTCTGATGGTTGTTAACTATCTATCTGGGCAAATTACTTTGGGCAAATCTTCCTCTCTGAGATCATGCTAAACAATAACAAAAATAATTGATGTATTTTTTAGGAATGTATGTGACATCAAACACCATTCTTGGTGATTTAATAATTTTATATAATTTGTTCTTCAAAACAAGACATTTCAGGAGGTCAATCAAATAATAATAATAATAGTAGTAGTAAATGTAAGATTAGATTTATAATACAAGGAAAAATTTTAGAGGATCATGGATATTTGAAAATGTGTGAAGCTTACATACTAGGTTAAAGTGGTTTTGACCTAGAAATGAAGTTCAAGAAAAGTTTTACTGAAAAAGGGACCCACTGACTTTATCCAAAGAATAAGAACATGATGAAGAAAGTCAACAGCAAGCACAAATCCCAGCGGTGAGAGGGAGCATGGACTTTTCTTGAATAAGTCCTGGGGAATAATACGACAGTATGAATAGCAGCGCCAAGAGCAAAGGAGAATAGCCTAACAGAGATCAATGAGGACAGCTAAGAAACAGGCCATTGTGGTACCATGCAAATGTAAATGGTTGTATTTGTTATTTAAAAAATTAGTATTGCATGTTATTCCCATTAAGCTACCATTGACTTTCTTCACAGAATTAGAAAAAAACTACTTTAAATTTCATATGGGACCAAAAAAGAGCCCATACAGCCAAGATAATCCTAAGTATAAAGAACAAAGCTGGAGGCATTACACTACCTGACTCCAAAATATACTACAGGACTACAGTAACCAAAACAGCATAGTACTGGTACCAGAACAGATATATAGACCAATGGAACAGAACGGAGACCTCAGAAATAGCACCACACATCTACAACCATCTGATCATTGGCAAACCTGACAAAAACAATGGGGAAAGGTTTCTCCATTTGATAAATGGTGCTGGGAAAACTGGCTAGCTATATGCAGAAAGCAGAAACTGGACCCCTTCATTACTCTGTATACAAAAATTAACTCAAGATGGATTAAAGACTTAAAAGTAAAATTCAAAACCATAAAAACTCTGGAAGAAAACTTAGGCCTGACCATTCAGGACATAGGCATGGGCAAAGACTTCATGACTAAAGCACCAAAAGCAATTGCAACAAAAGTTAAAATTGAAAAATGAGATCTAATCAAACTAAAGAGCTTCTGCACAGCAAAAGAAACTGTCATCAGAGTGAACAGGCAACCTACAGAATGGAAGAAAAATTTTAAAAGCTACCCGTTTAAAAAATATCTAATATCAAAAATCTACAAGGAACTTAAACAAATTTACAAGAAAAAAACAACCCCATTAAAAAGTTGGCAAAGAATACAAACAGACACTTCTCAAAAGAAGACATTCATGCAGCTAACAAACATATGAAAAAAATCTCATCATCACTAGTCATTAGAAAAATGCAAATCAAAACCACAATGAGATACCATCTCAGGCCAGTTAAAATGGCGATCATTAAAAAGTCAGGAAACAACAGATGCTGGTGAGGCTATGAAGAAACAGGATGCTTTTACACTGTTGGTGTGAGTGTAAATTAGTTCAACCATTGTGGAAGATAGTGTGGTGATCCCGCAAGGATCTAGAACCAGAAATATCCTTTGACCCAGCAATCCCATTACTGGGTATATACCCAAAAGTTTATAAATCATTCTACTATAAAGACACATGCACATGTATGTTTATTGCAGCACTATTTACAATAGCAAAGACTTGGAACCAATCCAAATGCCCATCAATGATAGACTGGATAAAGAAAATAGGCATATATACACCATGGAATACTATGCAGCCATAAAAAGAATGAGTTCATGTCCTTTGCAGGGACATGGATGAAGCTGGAAACCATCATCCTCAGCAAACTAACACAGGATCAGAAAACCAAATACCGCATGTTCTTACCCATAAATGGGAATTGAAAAATGAGAACACATGGACACAGAGAGGGGAACATCACACACTGGGGCCTGTCTGGGGGTTGGGGGCAAAAGGAGGGAGAGCATTAGGACAAATGCTTAATGCATGCAGGGCATAAAACCTAGATGATGAGTTGATAGGTGCAGCAAACTACCATGTCACATGTATACCTATGTAGCAAACCTGTATTGCAAAATATCAGCCAAAGGAAAGTACAAAACCACAAAAATCAGCTCAGTTCAAAGAATTACCATGAAATTAACAGCAGTGTACCACTACCAAAAGACACCAAAAATAGGGCACTGACAGTATCAGACGAGCATTTTTTTTTCTATCTCATTGATTGTTTCCTTCATTTTACTTCAAGATTGCTATAGCTTAATTTCTGAATTTGTAAATTTCTTCTAGAGCTATAGCTTAATTATGAACATTTTTTGACTGCTTTTATTCAACATATTTGGCAGATCCATCCATATTGAAAGTAGTTTTAATTTGTTCATTTTCATTCTATTGTGTAAATAAATCATATTTTTTATCAATTCTCTTAATGGTCATATGAATTTTTTTCTAAGCATGAAACCAATATTTTTTAAAGTATAAAAAAATTTTTAATGCACTTGTGTTCATATTTCTGTTGAAGCACAGTTGATACTTCACATATTCAAATTTAGTAAAAAATGCTGATTTTTTTCTTTTTAGTGATTGTGCTAATTTAGCTTCTCACTACATCCTTCTCATCAACTGGAACAGACATTTGCTAATTTTAGCCATTCTCTTGGGCATATAATTTTGATTTTCTTGATTAGTAATACGGGTGAATATTGTTTGATATGTGTGTTTATGTTTCATTAATTCTGGTTTATGAAATATATTTTCAAGTCTCTTATACTGTTATTCTATTGGATTATCTGCTATTAAATAGATTTTCAATGCTATGTTATAGATTTACAGTATTTCTTTATATATTCTGGGTCTAAATCCTTTGTGATTACTAAATGGGTAATCACAAAGATAATATATTATCTGGTATTTGTCACTTGTCTGACAAATATGAGATCTAATTCATTAATACTTTCCCTTTATGTTAAGACTGCTTGTGTCTCGTTTCAGAAATTTTTTCCTAAACCAAAGCCATGAAAGTATTCTTATCTTGTGTATTCCCTTTTGCATTGATTTCTCAAATCCATTTAGAATTCAATTTCCTTATGATGTGTGGTAGTAAAATGTGATTATATTCATGTGTATATATATTATATATCAATTTAAATTATATACATACTATATTACATAATCATTATATATAATATTACATATTATATATATACTTTTTCTATGAATGTATTTTTAATAACATACCAAATTTTCCCATTGCTTTAACAGTACCAACATTTTGTTAGTCTAGAGTCTATAAAAGTTTGAGTCTATTTTTGAGCTTTTTTTTGTACCATTTTCTTATCAGTCTTTGTTTTCATTGCTGTAATATTGTCTCAGTTACTATAGATAGCTTTTTAATATGTACGGTTGATTTATGGTTCAGAAAATACTAAATACTTGATACATGGTTGAGGAAATTCTAAACCATTATTTCTAGTAGTCTCGGCTATTCTTGGTTCTGACTCTGCATATTAATTTAGAATTATCTTCCACATTTCACATAATGGCGCTTTTATGATAATCTTAATTTTATTTGTTATTATCACACTTTAATCATCTTTAGATTAAGCTGAAACTGAATATATAGATCAAATTCAAGACATGACACCTTTACAGAATTGTATCTTAAAATTTATATTTTCAAATGTGTTGTACATTTTGTTGTAATTTCCATAGACAGATGATTTTTAAATAGGATTATTAATGTTAGACTTTTAAATGCATTTATAATTGTTTACTCTAGGGTGTGTGTGTGTGTGTGTGTGTGTGTCTGTGTGTGTGTATCACATAATATACACTTAGAATTATCCACACTTTTGCCCACAACTTCTTCAACATAGAGTTTCTTCAATTTTATCTCCAGTTTTTCCAACCACAGTATTTCTTATATGAAGAATTACCAACTTTTTTCATTTAGGAAGAAATTATGCCAAGATGTTTTGAAAATTCTGAACCCTTTGCTTTCTCTCATACCTCATATTTAATTCATCAATAAATTCTAGCAGCTCTACATTGAAAGGGTATTCTGAGTGCAAATAATTCTAATCACCTTCTATATACTCAATTTATTCAAGCCATCATCACTTCTCATCTGAATTATTGCAATAAACCCTCACAAATCTCCCTGAGTATACTCTTGTTTCCTCACACCCTGGTTTCCTACTGCTGGAGAGGAACACATTTAAAACATTAATTTGGGCATAATATATCTTCATCTCAAGTATTCCTCTGATTTTGATCTTACTTTGTTTACAACAGTTTACATAACCTTGAAACACCGGGCTTCCTGCTGCACTCTGACTTCCCCTTAGGCACACAGGCATTCTAAGTACTGTTGTTTTTTTCCTTCTCTCTTTCTGAATTCCTTTTCCTCCAGATTGACCTATATTTTGCTGCTCTTCTTTCAGATCTCTTCTAAAACATCACCTTTTTAAAGAGACATTGATCCTGGACTAGCCTTAGTGACTCAGCTGTAACCAGTAGAATGAATTAAAAGTTACTCTGTGTAACTTGTGAGCACAGGTCAGATTAGACCATGTCATTTCTTCATGATCTCCTTGGTTGCATGGGATACTATGAAGGAAGATAGCTGCTATTTAAAGAGTCTGAGTACCTGAGATCACTGTCCTGGAAAGTCATGTGCAGGTCTCCAGCAGAGAACCACAGATGAGCTCTCAGCTGGTGATCAGCATCAACTGCTAGGTAGTGAGGGATGTTAAAGGCTTCGAAGTAAGGAACTGTCCAGCCAAGCTCTTTGGAATTCCAAATCTGCCAAAACACAAGCAAATAAAATCATTCCTGTTTTAAGGCTTTGAGATGTGACTGTAAAGACCCCGTATATAACTTCAGACCCCTTATATAACCAAAACACAAGCAAATAAAATTATTGCTGTTTTGAGTCTTTGAGAGGTGACTATAAACACTCTTCTATAACCTCAGAGTTTAAGGTAGTAACTCATGGGCCCTTTCTTAGAGACAAAAGGCTTTTCTAATGATCATGTGTACATGGATCACAGACAATCTCTTTCAAACAACAGAGATTCTAAGAGTCTAAAGGGACCACAATGGAGAAAGGAATCTCTTAAAGATTTGTCATTGTGGCTTGATGTCTAAATGGAATAAATTTTAATAAAATTTATAAAAATCATCACAAAGTTGGTAAGCAAATTGTACTAGTAAAACCCCCAACAGCATTAGTTGAAAGAAATAGGGACAGTAAAGTATAAAAGAGGTCCTTAGACCTTAGTCTCTACACAGGAAGCTCTCCAGGAAGGCTGTCCACTACAACCCATGTCTTATCATATAGGAAAGGAAGGATGACCTAGAGGACAGAACCAAGGCTAGAAGGCGGAACCAAGAACCATGGAGAATAACCCCAGGGGGAATGCATTATTACACTAAAGGAAGTTTGCTAAAAAACAAAGTAAGATTCCCATCAGTATGTTGCAGACTTCCTCCTTGCAGAAAAATGCTCTATTTGGTGCATGTATTTGCTAAGCACAAATGTGAGATGCCTGCGTTGGCACACACATGCATGTTAGATGAACATGTCTGTTACAGTCTGTTACCATTCTATTTTCTAGGAGTTGATCCCTATTTATCACACTACCTGAATTTTTTTGTAATTAAACCTTCTCAGGATGGTTTCCTTGAACTGTATTTGATCCTTACTTATCACTGAAATGCAAGACATTTGATTTTTATCCTTATTCAGAAAGTACAGAAATAGTGTCATGCCAAAATATTTCTCAAATATACATTTAATCAGTCTTGTACTGGCTCCTACATTCAAGTTTGAAAGCAGTATAATGGATGAGTACCTGTTTATATGAGGAGTGTTGGGCTACAGGCTTCCTGGAATGATACTGGAAGTCAGATAGTGTCTAAACTCACCACACAGAACACTTCCCAAAAGTCATTGTGTGGCATAGAATAGGTCCTTTCTCGTGTGTGTGTGTTTGTGTGTATGCATGCATGTGCATGTGTGTTTGCGTGTATGGTAAGTTCATCAATAAATGGGCCATTGACAATTGGGTCCAATCTAACTCTGCCACCTTTTATGTTATTATCGTGCTGAATTACTCAACCTGAATACTAAAAAGGGGATTAATAATATCTATACAGTGTTGCTTTGGGGACAATGGCATTTGAGCTAAGTACTGTACAGTCATGAGCTCACTTTTTCTTCAACGTCTCCAAAATCAGTAGTGACTGTTTATTACTGTCATACAGATGAGGAGACTAAACCTCACAGAGATTAAGTCACTCATGCAAAATCACTGCTGTGGTTTGAACCTTTGCTTTGTGAGAGGAAAATGCTTTGCCTGTAGGCAAAGTTAAATACTGAAGATGATTTAGATACATACAGTTAGATATTCATAGTTTTCAAAGCCCAAAATTGTTTTGGAGTATTTTTTAAATCTGTATATTTCTAGAAGAGAACATGTTGAATTGGGAAATAAACACATAGTTTCCAGATACCTTGTATTCTCTGGATTTCTTGCTGTCTCCTTGCCACTCCTTTTAAATTCTTTTTGATTAATAATTTTTGGAGGGCTCCAGTGCTTAGTTTTGGAACTCGTATCTCTTTTTATTCCACACTCAATAAGTCAAATCCATGCTGCTGTCATCCAGCATATGTCTTAAAATACCACCTCTGCATGATAAATCTTCCATTTACATCTCCAACCTGGATTCCTCCCTGAAACTCCAGACTTTATTTTCAACTGTCTAATGAACATAAGTGTAAGTAACTTTGACTGCAGAGCAATGCTAAGATTTATTTGGCAAGGCCATTGGAAAGTCCTCACTCCAAAGTCTAGTCCCTCATCAGAAAACTGCTGCAACTCCCAGAAATGAGCCTGCCTTTGTATCCCTGCAATGCTCAGTCATTGGCTAGGCAGTCTATGGGACACATGACCTCAGTTGAGATCCATTGATCGATTTCAGAATGCTCCTGGCTGTCAGAGATCTGAGAGGTGCACTCTTATGGTGGACACACACTGTGATCTATCACTTTGGTCCAGGTCATGGTCTTCTCTCAATAGAATTACTGGAATAAAATGTACTGCTCTTATCTATCTGCCTTTTCTTCACTTTAGCCTTTTCTCAACACAACTTCCACTGTATTCCTTTCAAGATATAAGTCAGATCTTGTCATTGTCAACTCAAACCTTCTAGTGGTCTCCCATTTTTTAGCAGACCACAAAACCATCATGAAAGACTCCAGGTCCCTACATGAATTGGCAGGTGCTTGCCCTCTGACCTCTCACTCACCACAGCCCTAGCCTCCCTGCTGTTTTTCAAACATGTCAGGCATACTCTAGTCTGTAAGCCTCTGTACTCACTGCAATCACTTTTCAGAACTTATCCCCACCCCTGCCGTTAAACTCACAACCTCCTGCAATTGTATTTACTTATTTATATTTCATATTTTGCCTAAAGGAATGGAGGCATATTAGGGCCAGAGTTCTCATCCATTAATTGCTGTCTTTCTAGAGCAAGATATAGAATAAGTGCTCAGAATATGGCTTTTTTTTGCATTTATAAATAGTGGTAAATCCAAGATGGGCGTTGAAATTTTAATTTACACAACCACCACCATTTTTCTCTAAGTAAATGAATGAGACACACTGTACCTCAGGTTCCTCAGCTGTAAAATAATAGATCAGTTCAGTACAGAAATCATCACATGTATGTTGCAGCTATCAAATAATTGCACATTTTTATAATCTTTTAGTAGTTTCAAAAGTCCCACTTATTACAATTCTCATCCAACTAATTTGGAAACTATCATTTTTCTACTCCAGACCCAGTCCTTGCAGGCAATGACTAGATTACAACACAGATCTGAACATTCACATTCAGAGGTCCTTTGTTTATAACTTTCTTGAAAGATTATATATTACCTTACCTTCTTGCCCAGAAATATTCCAAAGGGTATTAATTAGTGAACAAAGGATTTTTATTACTTGAAAACTGGCTTTGCCTCAGTATGTTAACAGAAAAATTATTTTGTACTTCTTAAGTTCACTTTCCTCCCTCCCCTTCCCTCCCCTCCTCTCCTTTCTTTCCTTCTATCCTTTCTTTCTTCTCTTGTCTTCTCTCCTGATCTCTTAGGGACTTTTTGCAAATGTCTCAAATTCATGTCTTTAATAGTGAGCCACTAACCTTGATTAAAAGGGAGGTGTGTGCATCAGAAAGAGAGAGAGAGGAAAATATGTTTTTTGAGATTGATTGTAGGTAGGTTTGTCTGTGAAGCTTATTTAGAACTTCTGTTAGTATCTGCACATCTCTCCTCTTAAAATTGTTTTCTCAGAGAATAATCCTGTAGTATTCCCAGGGGCAAACAGAGAGGGCTGGTTCCCATGATTTAGTGTACAGACACAAATTTTGTCTTCACCCTTACCCTCTGCTGTATCTGATGTTTCTAAACCCAGAGTCCTTCTGTTCTATCTCTTCAGTAATTAAACTTACAGTCCTATAAAGTGGTGGAGGTCTAGCTGTTCTTTATGGAGACTTGAATTTATTAGTTTATTTCTTCAACAAGTATTTACCAAGTGCCTACAATATGCCAATCACTGTTTTAGACACAGTAGAGATGTCTGTGTTCAAAACAAATTTCTTTGCTCTTGTGATTTTCATCCCCAAGGGAACCCTCACTTTCAGAACTCACCAGTGTCTCGAAATTCTAAACTTTGGTGTTCTGTAGTGTGAATTAGCTTGCTTTATTTATTTTTTTACTTCTTTGCATGTTATGTTTTAATTTTTCTATTTGATTTGTTCAATGAGAAACCACTTGCTCATTTGCCTTTTGGGTATAAAATTGGGTTACTCTTATCTCCTATTCAATTCTTTTGTCTTTTGGATTTATTTCACCACTTTTGGTCATTTCATGAGATTTAGGGAGGATATAGAGGTAAATGTGTATGTTCAAACTACCACCTTTGCTAGAAGCACCTGTGAGTAATTTTACCCAAATGAGCCTCAGCATCCTAATTCCTGCGTACCTGTGGTGTGCTTGGGTAGCCCAACATCTCAACACAATTGGGAATCTGGACTGTTTTGTACTAAAAGCCATTTCTGTTACAGGCTGAACTTGTCCGAAAAGGTCTTCTGGCACCAGAATATGCACATAGTCTGTGCTACTCTTCTTGCAATGACTATGTCCTCTGACAGAACTGCTATTCCTTTTCTAGACAGATATCACAGGATCCAGATTTCTGAGAATATGTGATAGTACAGTACTTACCTCCAAACCTACCCCAGCATCACCATATATCAGAATAATGTCTAAGCCCCTCAGCCCAATACAAGCATCATATATTGCCTGAATGTAAGACAATCTGTATAGCTTCAATATATCTTTTAGCTAAGCCCCCTCACATTTTTTTTTTCATTTTTTGGTCTTTGGAAGTTTCAATAGGAGGCAGCATATAAGTTTGTACTTTTATCACTATTCTGTACATTTGTGGTTTTGGGGGAAGAATCAGCCACTTGTCTAGAAGAGAAAGGGCATTGTTTGTTCTTACCTGGAATGAGAAAATTCCTCTTGAGCACTTTACCAGGGTTCCAAACAAAAGAGGACAAATGTATTCTACCACCCCCTGGAAACTTTACATGGTGGTAGAATTTGTGGAGTGAGTGACACAGGCTCTCTATTGTGACTCATCAAACTTAAGACCCTGTGTCTAAAACCCACAACACTCCAGTATGGTTGGGGCACGTCTTAATTCAATGTCAATTTTGTTCCAAGAGATCAAAACCATACTTTCTTATGTGAAATCTTTACCATCAGAGTATTGTTTAATGTCTTCTTATTTTATGAGAAACTTCTTTTTCTTCAGTGTTAAATTTCTCTATATAATCATTTCAGGTCAGATATTTGACCAACATCATTACAGAGAAACTCTGATGTTCTATAATTTTCAAAATAGAGCCTGGTTTCAGAGCTCACAGAGAATGAGACCTCCTAGGAGTTCAACGCTGAGTTGCTAATTTCTATCTTGACATTAACCTAGAAAGTGCTTTTTAGACTGTCTTGAGAAGATTTAGAGGAAGGAAAAGGGGGAGAATTACATCCTTTATTAAGTGGTTAAGCTGGTTTGTGAATTCTAAACTTGTGGTAGGAAAGGAATGAAGAAATTTAGTACTTCTGACCTTCTTGTTCCTAAAAATAGTTATTGTTTGTGAATAAAAAGTTTACCATTCTTAAAGTAAATATTTCAAAGGGAAGAAAATGTCAGAAGATTTTAGGACTATGAAAATTAGTTATGTGAAAATCTAATATTAGCACTCAACATAGGCATAGCACATCACCTGACCAACTCTTTGGCATCTTTCCATATTTCCATCACACTGCACTGTAAATTGACTGCCCTAAAGACTTTGTTTTCAATAAAGTAATAAACCCTCATGTATACTTCCCTGAAAATGTCATACTACCTAGAACATATTTGAAGCATAGTAAATATTCATGACTATTTACAAAATGACTGTTTAATTATTTTTACCTTCAAGATAAATAATGAAGACATCTGCTGTGAAAGGCAGATAGAAATGTTGAAATGAACATATTAGTTAATCACTTATTTATGATGTACTTTTTGAATGCTCACTATGTGTCATGTATTTTGATAAGCTCCTAAGAGCACATTAATTAGATAGATAGAGGTGGCAATGCATTCACCAGATTACAATAGATTGGTGAAGACAAATGATTAAACAAATAAACGCACAAAAAAATGGGTTAAATACTATTAAACAATTTAGATGGCATTGTAACTGGGACTTCTAATCCAGAGGTGGGAAAAGAGTAAAGCTGGTATCTTGAATAATGAATATGGGCTATCTAGAAAAAGCCAGGAATTCCAGTTCCAGCATTGTTAAAGAAGCTAATATTAGATTTAACTTATTATCTAAGCAACTATAAAACTAGACCATTTATGTGAAGCAAATATGTATAGCTATAGGATAGAAGCCATTGTAAGGCTGAGATCCTCTTGAGAGCGGAGGGGAAGCATTCTATTTGGCATGGCTTCTGCCTGGGGCAATGTCCAATGCTTGAGAGTAGAAAGGAGAACTCTCACTGGATAGAGTAAAACCAGAGTTTGGTGTTTGGAGGCTACTAACATGGCTGGAATTTCTGGAGAATGTTGGCAGAGGGAAGGTAGCCATAGGTCTCACTATCTGTATATCTGCAAAGGAGTTATCCTCTGATCCTTGGGATACAAAGTGAAATTCCATAAGGCATAATAGCAGGAAACTGCTGATGAGGGGCTGACAGCTCAGCAGACATTTCCACAAAAATAGTGCATTAAAAGTTGTGCAGATTATAAAGTTTTGACTCAACTAGAGTCCAAACTACTTAATATTTAAGCCAAGCATTCAGCTAAACCCTCAAACAGGCATATATTTAAAATAAAGATCTAATTCCGACTACTTTATACTTACTTTGGTAAGTTCTTTAATTTAAAACTAAGGGCAAAACTGAAATAAACTCATCCTTAAAAAGATAAAAAACAAGGCTGAAGAAAATAAAACAATCTACCTGTAATCAAATGCCTCCAAAGCAGAAAGATAGCATAATCCATAGTCTATAACAGATCATCAATAAGGTCCAGCATATAATAACATAAAGTACTAAACAAGCAAAAAGGTAGGAAAGCATTACCCATTTTGAAGATATAAAAGAGCTTATGGGAGCCAAGCCACAGTTGAAGTAGATGTTTAAATTATCAGACAATGATTCTAAATGCCTATTATAAACATGTACATGAATTTGAAGATGAACAGCTAAACAATTGGATGGCAAAGACATCAGCAAAAATAAGAAGCTATCCCCCAAAAAAATTTTTTTTAAGAAAATGCCAATCTTATATATTTCTGAAAATAGAAGAGAAGATATATTCACATGTATTTCATAAAACCAGTACAATCTTGACACAGACACTAAAAAGAAAAAAAACCCAAGATGCATCTGATATGGTTTGCCTCTGTGTCCCCACTCAAATCTGATCTAGAATTGTACTCCCCATTCTAAATGAGATCTAGGTTGAGGGAGGCATCTGGTGGGAGGTGATTAAATCATGGGTGTGGTTTACCCCATGCTGTTCTTCTCATAGTAGGGAAGTTCTCATGAGATGTGGTTGTTCGATAAGTGTCTGGCATTTCCCCCTTTGGCTCTCTCTCTCTCCTAATGCCATGTAAGAGGGTGCCTGCTTTTCCTTTGCCTTCTGCCATAATTGTGAGTTTCATGAGGGCTCCCCAGCCATGCAGAATTGTGTGTCAGTTAAACCTCTTTTGTTTATGAATGACTCAGTGTGAAAACTGACTAATGTACCATTACCCAAAATTTTTTTAAAAGTATTAGCAAATTAAATTCATCAATATACCTGAAATCATGATTAAATGAGTTTTATCCTAAGAGAAAAAGATTAGGTTAACATTCATAAATCAAGCATCACCATCTATCAATACACATAATAAAGAAAACAATCATATCAATTAAGACAAATTATTTAATTAAAATTCAAAACCAAATAGCTATAGAAATGATATTAGCAAATTAGAAATAGAAGCTTACTTAAAATAACAAAAGGGATTTAGGAGAACCTGCAGGGAATGCAGGTAATATTATATTTAGTGACAAAATAGTAAAATATTTCTCTCGTATATTTGGGAAGAAAAGAGTTCCTATTTTACCATCAATGATTTAAAAATATTGTCCTGCAGGCCCTAGCTAGTACCAGGAAAAGTAATAGTAAAAGAGGAAAAAAGAAAGAATGATTGAATGAAAGATGAAAGAAAGAGCATATATAAATAAAAGGAAAAATAAAACTATATTTTTATGATGACATAATTGTGTGTATCAAAAATGTAAATCAAAGTCATCTATAAAGAAATTACTAGAAATGATAAATTAACTTAGCAATATTGCTGGATATAAAGTAAATGTAAAAACACCAATGCATGTCTATAGAATAGCCCAAAACAAACAAAACCTGAAAACCCAAATTTACAAAATTATCATTTATAATAGTTTCAAAAATGAAAAATGTGGGAAGATGTTAACAAAAATGTAAAAACTCCATGAAACAAACTATAAAAACTTGTTGATGGAAATTAAAGATGTTCAAAAAAACCCAGAGAAATATGTTAATTTAAAGATTGGCAAACTTGATTTTATTGAGATGTCATTTCTCCTAAATTTATCTGTAATTTCAAGGCAATTCTAACAAAAATTACCGCAGAATTTTCTGCAGAGAAATTTATATGTAGGTTGAAGAAACTGATTTAAAAAGGAAAATTTCATTATGTGGCTCTTGACTAGCCAACACAATCTTGAAGGAGAAACACAAAGTTGGAGGATTTTCGTACCAGATTTTAGTACATATTGTAAAACTAGAATAAGTAAGACATGATGCTGTTGGAGTTAGGATTTCAAAAAAAAAAAAAAAAAAAAAGCCAATAGCACAAAATAGATATTCTGTGCCTCGATCTCCACGCATATAGTCAACTGATTTTTGTCAAAGGTACCAAACAAGTTGAATCTGAGAAAGGAGATTATTTTCAGTAAATAATGGTGGAACAACTAGATAATTATATGGGAAAAAACACTGAAATTTTCTCATATCACATACAGAAAAGTAATTTGAGATGGTTCGTATGCCTAAATGTTCACATTTATGAATGTGTTAAATTTATAAATATTCTGAAATAAAATATGTTCGCAAGTTTTGGGTTGGAAAACATTTTTTGGGTGGGCTCAAGAGTCACTAATAATGAACGGAAAATATTAATTGGACTTAGCTAAAATGTAAATATTTTGCTTATCAAAAAACAATATTACAAAAGTGAAAAGCCACAGATTTGGAAAAGATATTTTTAAAACACGTATCTGACAATTAGCTTTTATTAAGATTATATGAAGAACACCTGTAAGTTAACTATGAAAAGGAAAACAACACAATTAAAACAGGGATGAAAGACTTGAACATTTTACCAAATCTATATAGAATAATTCCCACAGCACATATGAAAAGTTGTTTGGTGCCACTGAATCACTGGAAAATTGCAAATTGAAACCACAGTGTGATGTGACAACACCTTCACTAGAATGGTTGAAATGAAAAATACTGAAATATCAAATATTGGTGAGGATATGGAACACCTAGAACCCTGTGTGTTATTGGTATCCATGTAAAATAGAATAGACACTATGGAAACTGGCAGTTTCTTAAAAGTTAAATATCACAAACAAGAGAGCTGGCGATGAGGCTGGAGGAAGGCACAGGTAGAAGGAAAAGTTGGAGGTCACGGTAGGACTAAAGATCCTCTTGCACCCCAGCTTAGTCTTCTCTGTTAGAATGGATGCAGGTCCCTGTCATCTTTGTGTATCTATAGTAGCTCTTTGGTGAGGTAGAGGATTCTGTCTTTTAACAGCCTTCTGACATTTTATCTTAAGTGTTGCTTATTCCCTCCACCAAATGGAAAATAGATCCATTGTCTTCTTCATCTCAGTTTCTGCTGTGTCCAGCGAACTTGTCTTGTTTGAATAAAGAAAGGATGAAACTATTTTACTGAACAGGGAAGTCTCATATCATTGGCTAACTGACAAGTGGGGCTGTTTTCTTGGTACACTGAGAAGGGGAGGCTTTTGGAATCTCTTGCAGAAAACGCAACCATGTACACATGTACTTTTTGGAATCTTTGTCTCTTCAAACTAATTTGTTCTTAGTTGTATGAGAGAAGGTGATATCTTGCCTCAGTTGTAAATAATTATTGTGTTTTCAGTAATTAAAAAAATCCTCATTATGAATTATGCAACCTTTAGATTTTAATGAAATCATTTGAAGATTTATCAGTTTAAATATCCTTTACCTCATCTTATGTCCACTTCCTTCTATATTCTTTACAGGATTTTCCTGTAAGATTCTTTACTCTTTTTTATGTGTGGCCTCATAAATAAATTAAAGAAACATAAAAATTATCTAATGACTGATTGTCTGGTTGCTACATTGCCAAACTTTTTCTGGCTGTGTTTCAGGTATAAGCTAAGAATCTGCTGTGGTGTTTTCAGGAGATTAACTTTAGAACAGATTCTTCATTAAAATGCACAATATTGATTTTAAATGTGATTATCTAAATGGGAAAAAATCCTAAGATAGGAATACAGAGACTCTTCATGCCAATCAAACTTATGTTTAGTATAGAAAGGCACCAGAACTAATGACGAGCATCTTTAGATATTGAGGCTCCACAGAAATTGAAATTCTTCATGCATGTAAAATAAGTCTCCACAATAAAACAAATAATATGACATCTTACACAAAAAACATGTGAATTGTAATGAAGATTCCTGAAATGTAAAATAAGTGCCTGTATGCATAATAAGAATCTTGCTAACTATGAGCCATGAGAACATATTAAAATAAAATTCTCATATACTTGGCGAGTTTTAGTTAGTCACTATATCAATCATTGTGACAATCTTTTTCACCAGCCAAATTCTTCTTATTTCTATCTCCTTCATTATCCTTGGTGGAGAATCTAATGAGCAGTGAAATGTCCAAAATATAGGAATCTGGAAGAAGTAAAGATCCTTAAAATGTCAGCATGAGAAAGTCAGTTTCTGCTAATGTTTCCTGAAACAAAAGAGTGAATTTTCAGGTATAGAAAGATGCCATATTCATCACAATGACTTATAAAAATTCACTATAATTTATGACACTTTTTCTAAAAATAGCCCTTGTGTAAATAATAATCACTTAACCTGAAACTAAACTGATCTTAAGGTAAATCATTAGACAATTTCCAAGAAACTTGGCAAATAGCATTTGCATTTTTACTGCTATTAGAGTATGGGAGATCTGGATAATTTATAAACAAACCAAACAGCTCGAGGATACAGAATTCATCAGGCTGAAAACCACCTCTGGAGATTTAAGAACGAATCTCTTGACATTAGACTTAGGCAGTGTCACAGCTCTTCTGATGTGAATGTAAAAGTTTTTATTGTTACTTTAAAATCCCAAGTGTAATAACAACATATATTTTCTCTCCAGATGAGTCCAACTTCCACATAGAATACAATTCATATAACTAACAGGAGCAGGAGGGAATATTGCTTACACTGACTTGTCCACATCTCTTCCCTTTGATGGGCCCTGACCAGAAAACTTATTGTTCTATGCCATATATTCCAGTTGCTAAAGCATATGTTACACATATCAGATAGGGGATCCGATAACCCTAACCTTTTCTGAATATGTACTTCTACTTGCAGACCTTGTCACTGGTCCTAACCAAATTGTTTCCAGCCTGCAAGGGGAACGTTCTAAAAAAAACTTACAGGAAAACAGAAAGATTAAAAGTACAGCAAAGCCATTATGCAAATGTAAGGTCATTCAAGGCTGTCCTGCTTGAAAAAAATAAGGTATAAAAATGGAAGAAAGATATCATGGTACAACTTTTCTAGCACATCTCAGATTATTTCAAATTCTTTTTCAGTAAGACCACTGTATGATTATTAATATTCTCCTAAAGCCATATAAAATGTTCAACATGTACCCCCTTTTACTAAACCACAAAAGGCTTCAATTTTTTTATTTCATGCTTATACTTTCATTTATTCATGTTTAGAGTCATAGGAAACCTAAAAATGCAAGTATCATTTTTTAGAGGCCTCCCTGCTTTAATATACAGCAAAGGCCAGTGTTAAGAGCACTGGAGACTCTTTTACAAAATGGATCCTAGCCTGCTGGTTTCCTCCACATTCAGAAAATATCTTATAACATTTCAAAATATGTAGGGACATAATTTTGTGAAGCAGTTTTAAATTTCATCCAATAAAATTAGAAAATGAACAGAAGTTCTGGGCAGTTTAAAATGACATGGTACATACCTTATTAAATTTAAAAGAATAGAGTATAAATTGTACAAAGTGTGTTCTTAGAGCATAATGGAATTAAATAAGAAATCACAGTAATATAGTTAGAAAATCCCAAAATATAGAGATTAAACAACACACTTCCAAGTAACACATGGGCCAAAGAAAAACTCTTAAAATAAATTTTAACATATTTTGAATTAAATGAAAATACAAGTTATCAAAATTTGTGAGAAATAGCAGTGATTACAGAGAAATTTATGGCATTTAATGCATTCATTAGAAAAAATCTAACATTAAAAATAATAAGTTTCAACATTAGGAAACTAAAAGAAGACAAAATTATATTCAGAAAAGAACTAATAAAAGAGCAGAAATCAATAAAATTAAAAGCAAGGAGTTTATAGTGAAAATCAAGGAAACCAAAAGCTGATTCTTTGAAAATATCAATAAAATTGTGAAAATTTGATTATACTAAGCAAGAATAAAAAATGAAAAGTCACAAATTACTATTAGAAATGAAAAAAGGTCACACAACTACTTATCCCACAGACATGAATAAAATAATAAAGGAATATTATGAAGAATTGTATTCTCACAGATCTGATAACTTAGATGAAATAGACCAATTATCTGAAAGGAAAAATCTACCAAAACTCAAGCAAGGGGAAATACATAATTTGGCCTATATGTATTAAATGTATTGAATCAATAATTACAAACCTTTCAAGACAGAAGTCACCAGATGCAGATGGTTTCACTAGTGAGTGCTACTAGATGTTTCAAGAGAAAATAGTACTGTCCATTTTTTTCCAGAAATAGAAGCAGAGGAAACACTTATTCTATGAGGCCAGTATTACACAAATATGAAAACTAGACAATGACATTGAAAGAAAACTAGAACAATATCACTCATGAACACAGATCCAAAAGTCCTCAACAAAATATCAGTAAATAGACTCCAACACTGCATAAAAAGAATTACATACCATGGCCAAGTAGAATTTATTCAAGGTATTCAAGGTATGTATGCAAGGCTGGGTTAACATGAATAATCAATTAATGTAGTTCATCATATCAACAGGCTAGAGAATAAAAATCATACGGTTATATAAATAAATGTGATGCAGAAGAAGGACTTGACAAAGTCTAACACTAAATACATGATGAGAAATTTTCAGCCAACTAGAAAGAGGAGACTTTTTTTTTAAATCTTAGTAAATAATATACACAAAAATCCTAAGTTAACATCATTAGAGAGGAGAAACTAGAAGATTTCCTCCTAAAACTGGGAGCAGGACAAGGATCTCTCTTCTTCGATTCCTATTCAACAATGTACTGGGAGTTCTAACTAACGTAATAAGATAAGAAGTAAAAATAAAGTCTATACAGATTATGAAGAAACAAAGCTGTCTTTGTCTGCAAATGATATAATTGTCTATAAAAAAATTCTAAAAGTCAAGGAACAAAAAACCTTCTGGAACTAATATTAAGTGATTATATCAGCATTGGAAGATACAACATTAATATAAAAATTCAAATTGCCTTGGAATGTACCAGCAATTAACCATTAGAATTTGAAATTAGAAACATAATGCCATTTACTGTAGCACCAATGCAGGAAATATCGTCCTCCCTTGGTATCTGTGGGAGATTCGTTCCAGGATCCCTCGATCAGATTAAATAGATACATATTTTATCTGCAGTTGGTTGAATGCACGGATGCAGAAGGCCTGAATACTAAGGAATAAATCTAACAGAATAAAATGCTGTCTTTTTCAAAAATATAAAGTAATGAGCTTTTCAGCCAAAAAATAACATGAAGAGAACTTAAATACATATTGCTAAGTGAAATAAGCCAGACTGATAAGGTTACATACTGCATGATTACAGCTATAGGACAAAGGCGAAACCATGGAGGGATGGAAAATTAGTCTTGCAAAGGGATAGTGGGGAAGAAGAGATGAATAGGTAGAGCATAGTAGATTATTAGGGCACTGAATATTCCCTATGATACTGTAATGGTGGATACATGACGTTATGTGTTTGTCAAACCCTTAAAGCTATATAACACAAAGAATGAGCCCCAGTGTAAATATTGAACATTAGTTAATTATAATGTATTGAGGAAAAAAAGAATTTGTAGGAATGGAAGAACTGAGGAATGCAAGTCCTTTTAACTATTAGGCTCAGAGAGACATTAAAATGAGGTTATAGTCACACTCTATCTCCTGTTTGAGCTACCTGTTTATCTCTTACAACTGCTTGCTGTTGCCACAAGTAGCTGTAAATTAACCTAATAATGCCACACTGGACACTATAACCTATATCCTCTAGCTTACCAATGTATAGCCCATCACTAATCAATGTTATTTCTATAAACCAATGAGAATTTCTGACAACTTTGTATCAGTCCATTCCTGGTCCTTGTTTTTTGCCTTTAGAAGTCTGCTTGTTAATTGGAGTGCATGACCCAAATAAACTCTCTTATTTATTTACTTATTTATTTATTTATATGGAGTCTTGTTCTGTCACCCAGGCAGGCTGGAGTGCAGAGGCATGATCTCAGCTCACTGAAACCTCCGCCTCCTAGGTTCAAGCAATATTCCTGCCTCAGTTACCCAAGTACCTAGGATTACAGGCACATGCCACCTTGACTGACTAATTTTTATATTTTTAGCAGAGACGTAGTTTCACCATGTTGGCCAGGCTGGTCTTGAACTCCTGATCTCAGGTGATCCTCCCACCTCAGCCTCCCAAAGTGCTGGGATTACAGGCATGAGCCACTGCTCCCAGCCTATACACTCCCTAATTTTGCCTCAGATTCTTCCTTTTAGGTCAACAGTTCAACAATGGTACCAAGGGTACCACACCAATGCAAGAAGTTAATAATAGCAGAAACAATGTGGGATGGGTAAGTTATGTAACCTGACAATGGATTCATTTTGCCAGCTGCCCAGATAGAGCTGATTCATTAAGGCAGGATAATTACAATAGTGAAAAAGCTTAATTCATGCAGAACTGACTGAAGAGGAGATGGGAATTTTAATATTACTGAAATCAGTATCCCCCAACATTTGGAGGCTACGGTTTTTCAAGAATAGTTTGGGGGAAGTAGGGGGATGCTGAAGAGGTTGAGGGGGTGAGGGGAGTGAGGAAGGTGAGGGGATGGGTAGGCAGTGGGTGCTTGCTGCTGATTGGTTGAGGATGCAATCTGGGTGTAGGAAATGCTCTTTATGAAATGCTCTTTACACGCACTGAGTCACTTCTGGGTAAGGCCACAGTAGTGATTGGAGGGTACAGGTGGAGCCTTTGGTTGTTAGACATGCAGAAAAACCTGAAAAGACATTTCAAAATGTCAGTGATAGGTTCTAAAATAGTGATGTTATCTGCAGGAGTAATTAGGGAAGTTACACATTTTGTGACCTCTAGAATAATGGTGGGTAATCTTTTATGTCTACACCTGAACAGAATTCAGGGAAAAAGGAAATCAGAGGGCACCAGACCAGGCTTGGAGTCTGAGTACATCACAGAAGTAATTGGACCTACCCCAAAACAAAACAACAAAGACTAAAAGAGTTTTAAAAAGTAGCATTCAAAAATTAAGAATGAAGAAGAATCCAAAGTTCAGGGCAAAAATAATGGAACAATATAGGGCAAGATGCTGGGTAAAATACTAGATGTAGTCACTTTTATTTTTATTTTAGTAATTTTAACAGGTGGGCAGTGAGAAGTATCTCATTGTGATTTTAATTTGTGTTTCTGAAGTAACTATGTCAAGCATTTCTTGTGTTTTATTGCCATTAGTATATCTTCTGTGATGAAATGCTTATTGAAATTTTTTGGCTATTTTCCTTCTCATTTTTATTGTAAATGCTATGAAATGCCATGAATTTATTGTAGAAACTGGGATAGTTGTAAATGTCCCACATTCTGAATTTGTTTGCCCCACGCCATTTAAAATATCCCTTTATTCTCAATATTTTCTATAAAGAGAAGTTATCCCAGAAGGTTTGATTAGTTTTAGGCTCAACGTTTTGGTCAAGAATATATTACTGCCGGTGCTGTGTGCTTCAAATGGCATTGCATCAGAAGATTGTCACATTTTGCACAATAACACCATTGATCAGGGATCTTTTTATTGTAAAATTCCTCATCAATGTTTTAATGAATTATTGCTTCCTGAATCAATTATTTCATTACATATTGCAATATTTTTATTTTTAATTTGTTTCTATATTTTCTAAGATGAATTTTTCTATAAAGATTTTTTTTCTTTTATCAATTCTTAAAAGGAAAGATAGGATAAATGCTTATTTCATTTTAATGTATAGTTTTCATACAAAGTTGCTGATGCCTTAGTTGTTTCCAAAATTCTTAGTTGCTGTCATTGTTGTGTGTTGGATTCCTCTATTTAAAAAATTGAGTATCATCAAATACATAATTTTAAAATACATATTTAGTAGATTTCAGTTGAATGCACGCATTGTTTTCTGTTATTAAAATTGCCCTAACTTTCCCACAGGAGAGTCCTTCATCCTGATTATTCTGTTGATAATTTTCTAAAGCAAATGACACCTGTTATCACCTTTTGGGAAGGAGTCTCTCTCCAGGTGAACCAGTAGTGCCAAGTTTCAACCCACTCCATCTTTCAGGGTGGCCAAGAAAGATAGGATTCGATTTAGTCTGGCAAACCCTTTGCAGGAGTCTCCCCAAAAGTAGAGCGTCCCAAACCGTTCTGAGATGTGGCCCGCTGGGATTCCAAAGGAAGAAGCACCAAATGTTAACTTGATTAGTTCAAAGCATTCATTAGGAGAACCTTACTTACAGTATGCTGCAGCATATCCTCAGGCAGAAAGGGAAAGAAAGGACTGTTTTACCTGAATATGTCTTTGGTGATGAGGTCAAAGTAAAAAGCTTATATGAGAGTTTAATGAACTTGCCTCACGGAAAGGACCAGTTTCTTTTTTTCTTTTTAAAATCAACTTTTATTTTAAGTTCCAGGGTACATGTGCAGGATGTGCACATTTGCTGCATTGGTTAACGTGTGACATGGTGTTTTGCTGCATAGAACAACTCATCACCTACGTACTGAGACCAGCACTCATTAGCTGTTATTCCTGATTCTCTCCCTTCCCTACGCTCCTTCAGCAGGCCCCAGTATGTGTTGTTTCCCCACATGTATCCATGTGTTCTCATCATTCAGCCCCCATTTATAGGTGAGAACATGCAGTGTTTGGTTTTCTGCATTAGTTTGCTGAGAATAATGGCTTCCCCTCCATCCATGTCCCTGCAAAGGACATGATCTCATTCCTTGTTGTGGCTATACAGTATTCCATGGTGTATATGTACCACATTTTCTTTATCCAGTCTGTCATTGATGGGCATTTGGGTTGAATCTGTCTTTGCTATTGCGAATAATACTGCAATGAACATATATGTGCATGTATCTTTATAATAGAAAGATCTGTATTCTTTTGGGTATATACCCAGTAATAGGATTACTGGGTCAAATGGTATTTCTGCTTGTAGATTTTTGAGGAATCACCACAATATCTTCCACAATGGTTGAACTAATTTACCTTTCCACCAACAGTATAAAAGTGCTTCTTTTCTTCGCAGTCTCACCAGCATCTGTTTCTTGACTTTACTTTTTAAATTATTTATTTATATATTTTTTAAGATGGAGTCTCACTCTGTTGCTCAGGCTTGAGTGCAGTGGCACAATGTCGGCTCACTGCAATATCCACCTCTCAGGTTCAAACGATCCCCCTGCCTCAGCCCCCTTAGTAGCTGAGATTATAGGCACACACCACTATGCCCAGCTAATTGTTGTATTCTTAGTAGAGATGGGGTTTCACCATGTTGGCCAGGCTGGTCTCAAACCCCTGATCTTGACCGATCTACCCGCCTCGGCCTCCCAAAGTGCTGGGATTACAGGCATGAGCCACCATGCCTGGCCTCTTGGCTTTTTAATAATATTCTGATGCATGAGATGGCATCTCATTGGAGTTTTGATTTGCATTTCTCTAATGATGAGTGACATTGAGCATTTTTTCATGTTTGTTGGCTGCATAAATGTCTTCTTCGGAGAAATATCTGTTCATGTCCTTTGCCCACTTTGTAATGGAGTTGTTTTTTTCTTGTAAGTTTGTTTAAGTTCCTCACAGACTTTGAATATTAAACCTTTGTCAGGTGGATAGATTGCAAAGACCTTTTCCCATTCTGTAAGTTGTCTGTTCACCCTGATGACAGTTTATTTCCTGTACAGAAGCTCTTCAGTTTAATTAGATCCCATTTGTCAATTTTTGCTTTTGCTGCAATTCTTTTCAGTGTTTTCAAGATGAAATCTTTGCCTATGTCTATGTTCTGAGTGGTATTGCCTAGCTTTTCTTCTGGGGTGTTTAGTTTGCAGTATTACATTTAAGTTGTAAATCCATCTTGAGATAATTTTTGTATGAGGTGTAAGTAAGGGGTCCAGTTTCAGTTTTCTGCATATGTCTAGCCAGTTCTCCCAGCATCATTTATTAAATAGGGAATCCTTTCTCCATTGCTTTTTTTGTTGTCACATTTGTCAGAGATCAGATGGTTGTAGGTGTGGGGTCTTATTTACAAGCTTTATAGGTTCTCTATTCTGTTCCATTGGTCTGTATGTCTTTTTCTTTTCTTTCTTTCTTTTATTTTACCGGTACCATGCTGTTTTGGTTACTGTAGGCTTGTAGTGTAGTTTGAAGTTGAGTAGTATGATGCCTCCCGCTCTGTTCTTTTTGCTTAAGATTGTCTTGGCTATATGACCTCTTTTTTTGGTCTATATAAATTAAATATATTTTTTTCTAATTCTGTGAAGAATGTCAATAGTAGTTTAATGGAAATGGCATGAAATCTATAAATTGCTCTGGGCAATATCATCATTTCCATAAAATTGATTTCCTATCCATGAGCATGGAATGTTTTTCCATTTGTTTGTGTCCTCTCTGAGTTCCTTGAGCAGTGATTTGTAGTTCTTCTCGAAGAGGTCTTTCACTTGCCTTGTTAACTGTATTCCTAAGTATTTTATTCTCTTTGTAGCAATTATGAATAGGAATTCATTCACGATTTGGTTCTCTGTATGTCTTTGTTGGTTTATAGGGATGCTAGCAAATTTTGCACATTGATTTGTATCCTGAGACTTTGCTGAAGTGCTTATCAGCTTAAAAAGTTGTGGGGCTGAGATGGTGGGGTTTTCTCAATATAGGATTATATAATCCATAAACAAAGATAATTTGACTTCTTCCCTTTGTATCTGAATATCCTTTATTTCTTTCTTTTGCTTGATGGCTCTGGCCAGAACTTTGAATACTATGTTGAATAGGACTGGTGAGACTGGTTTTCAAAGGGAATGCTTCCAGCTTTTGCCTATTCAATATGATATTGGCTGTGGGCCTGTCATAAATAGCCCTTATTATTTTGAGATTATATGTTTCATCAATTCCTAGTTTATTGAGAGTGTTTAACATGAAGTGATGTTGAATTTTATCAGAGGCCTTTTCTGCATCTATCTATCTATCTATCTATCCATCCATCCTCTTTCCTTTACAAATTACCTAGTCTCAGGCAGTTATTATAGCTTTGTGAAAATGGACTAATACAGATATAGATATATACAACCTAAAACCCAGAGAGAGAGAGATTGATATGGTTAGGCTTTGTGTCCCCTCACAAATCTTATCTTGAATTGTAATCCCCATAATCCTCATGTGCAAGGGAGAGACCATTTTGAGATAATTGAATCATGAAAGCAGTTTTCCCCATGCTGTTCTCATGATAGTAAATCAGTTCTTATGGCCTCTGGTGGTTTTATAAGGTGCTCTTTCCCCTTCACTCAGCACTTCCCCTGCCACCTTCTGAAGAAGGTGCCTTGCTTCTCCTTCTGCCATGATTGTAAGTTTCCTGAGCCCTCCCTAGCATGCTAAACTATGAGTCAATTAAACTTCTTTCCTTTACAAATTAACCAGTCTCAGGCAGTTATTTACAGTAGTGTGAAAACAGACTAATACAGATATAGATATGTATCTCCAGGTTCCAATTACTGTTCCCTCTCCCTGCTCTTTCTTTCAGGATAAAGAGTGAAAAGTTATTCTACTCTTTCTTGCTGAAGTCTTACAGTTTTCCTGTTCTGTCAAAATTTGCAAATTGTATCTTTTTAAATAATCCTTAAATTTCTATATTTGCTTGTGCTGTAATTTTCCTACTAACATCCTGCATGATATAGAAGTAAAAAAAAACCATCAGTATAAGCTTTAAGGTGAGCATTAAGAAATTTTAGTCAGTAATGGGAGGATGTAGAGAAGGTAGAGTAAGATAGCTGAATAGAACCCCCCAGGTATCAGTGATCATACCCCTGTGGGAACACCAAATTGAACAACTACGCACAAAAGAAAGTACTTTCATAAAGACCAAAAATCAGGTGAATGATCACAATACCTGGTTTTAACATTCTATCAAGGAAATAGGCACTAAAGAGAAGGAATTGGGGGTTTCAGGACTCTGCTTCTAGTGCCTCATTACCCCTCCCTTATTCCCTGGCAGCACAACATGCCTTGTGAAGATATAATTTGTGTGCTTGGGCGAGGGAGAGTTAAGTGATTGTGGGACATTGCATTGAACCTTAGTGCTGCCCTGTCACGGTGGAACACAATACAGGGCAGAATTCGGCTGGAACCCACGGAGGGAGCGTTTAGAAAATCTTTAGCCAGAGGTGAATCCTCTGCCCCAGCAGTAGGAACCTGAGTTCCAGCAAGCCTCACCGCTAGTGGACTCAAGTGTCTTGGGATACTGAATAAATTTGAAAGGCCACAAAGACTGCAGTCCTTGGGCAAGTCTCGGTGCTATACTGGGCTCAGAACCTGTGGACTTGGGGTACATGCAACCCAACGAGACACCAGCTGGGGCAGCCCATAAAGTGCTTGTGCCACCCCTCCCCCAACCCTATGTAATACAGCTTGGAGAGAGACTTCTTCTGCTTGCAGAAAGGAGAGGGAGGAGTAAAGAGAACTTTGTTTTGAAGCTTGGATACCAGCTCAGTCACAGTATAATAAGGCACCAAGCAGAGTCCTGAAACCCCCAATTCCAGGCCCTGGCTCCTGGCTGACATTTATAGACCCACCCTGGGCCAGAAGGAAACCTGCCTCTCTGAAGGGAAGGACTCAGCCCTGAAGGGCTTCATCACCTGCTGACTAAGGAGCCGTTCGTCCTGGAATAAACATCAGCAGCAGCCAGGCAGTAGTTACCATGAACCTTGGGAAAGACCCACTACTGTGACCCAGGGTAGTCCTAGCTGTGGTGGCCAGGGGAGTGCTTGCATTGACCCTTCTCCACTTCCAGGCAGCCCAGCAAGGAAAGAGAGACTATGGTTGCTTGGCAAAAGTAAGGAAACAGAACAAGAGACTCTGTCTGGTATTCCAGAGAATTCTCCTGGATCTTATCAAAGCCCACAAAGGTGATGCTTTTATGATTCTGCAACAGTTGCAGTGTTACCGGGCTTGGGGTGCCCCCTAGTGCAAATATGGCTGCAGTAACCAGAGACTTCGATCACAACATGCAATTCCCTTTGAATACCCGGAAAGCTTTCTTAAGTAGGTGGGTACAAGCAAGCCTGGAATTAGAAGATTAAAACAAATACCTAACTCTTCAGTGCCCAGATCTTGCTGAACATCCACAAGCATCATGAACTTCCAAGAAAACAGGACTTAATTGAATGAATGAAGTAAGGCACCATAGTGAGCAATCTCAGAGTGAAAAAGATATGTGACCTTTCAGGCAGATAATTAAAAATAACTGTTTTGAGGAAGCTCAACAAAATTCAGGATAACCCATGATAGAAGGTTGCCTACGTAACAAACCTGTACTTGTACCCATGACCTTAAAATAAAAGTTAAAATTAAAAAAAAAAAAAAAAAAAACATAGGAAAGAAATTCCAAGTCCTGTCAGGGAAATCTGACAGAGAGATTTAGAAGAATTTTTTTTAATCAAGCAGAATTACTGGAGCTAAAAAATTCTATTGGCAAAATGAAAAATACATTGAAGTCTCTCAACAGTAGAACTAATCAAACAGACTAAAGTATTAGTGAGCTTGAAAACAAGCTAGATAAAAAGTGCATAAGCAGAGGAGAAAAAAATGAGAAAAATAATAATAAAGCACATCTTCAAAACCTAGAAAATAGTTTCCAAAGGGCAAATCTAAGAGTTATTGGCCCTAATGAGGAAACAGGGAAGGAGGGGGGAGAGAGAGAGAGAGAGAGAGATGGAGAGAGATCAGGATAGAAAGCTTATTTAAAAAATAGTAACAAAAAACTTTCAAAACCTAGAGAAAGATGCCAATAGTTAAGTACAAAGAGGTCATAGAACACCAAGCAGATTTAACCCAAAGAAGATTACCTCAAAACATTTAATAGTCAAATTCTCAAAGGACAAGAATAAAGTATCCTAAAAGCAGCAAGAGAAGAGAACCAACATATAAAGGCATTCCAACAGATCTGACAGCAGACTTCTCAGTGGAAACCTTACAGGCCAGGAGGGAGTGGTATGACATATCAAAGTGCTAAAAGAAATAAAAAATTGTCTTAGAATAATATATCCGTGAAAATATCCTTCAAACATGGAAAAATAAACACTTTCCCAGACAAACAAAAACTGAGAAGTTCCATCAATACCAGACCTGTACTATAAGAGATGATAAAGGGAGTTTTCCAATCTGAAAGAAAATGATATTAACAAGCAATAAGAAATCATCTGACGGCACAGAACTCAGTAGAAACAGTCAGTACAAAAACAAATACAAATGCTCTAACAGTATGATTGTCGTGTGCAAACCACTCATATTATCTTCTGTAGGAAGATTAAAATACAATCTTATCAAAAATAATAACTACAACAGCTTTTTAAAAAATAGTATGAAAAGGTACAAATGGAAACAATAAAAAGTGGGCAGGGATGGTGTTATAATGTAGAGTTGTTATTAGTATTTTTTGTTTGCTTGTTGCTGTTTATGAAACCAGAGTAAGTTGTCATCAGTGTGCATATTTGGATAAAAGCCACCCTAAGCAAAACAACAACAAAAACACCCAGAGCTGGAAGCATCACATTACATGACTTCAAATTATACTGCAAGGCTACAGTAACCACAGTATCATAGTACTGGTATAAAAATAGGCTTATAGATCAATAGAGCAAAATAGAGAACCCAGAAATAAAGCCACATATTTACAACCAACAAATCTACACAGGCAACAAAAATAGACACTGGGGAAATTATACCCTATTCAATAAATGATGCTGGGGAAATTGGAAAGCCATATGCAGAAGAATGAACTGGACCAATATCTCTCAACATATTTAAAAACTAAATTAGATTAAAAATGAATTTTTTTAATCCAATTTAAAACTAGATAGATTAAAATCCTAAATGTAAACTACAAAAATTCTAGAAGAATATATAGGAAAAACACTTCTGGATATTGGCCTAGGCAAAGAATTTATGAGCAAGCTCTCAAAAGCAAATGCAACAAAAACAAAGACAAATGGTACTTAATTAAACTAAAAAGGTCGTCACAGCAAAAAACAAAGAGCAAACAAAACAATCAACAGAATAGACAGACAACTTACAGAATAGGAGAAAATATTTGCAAACCGTGCATCTGACAAAAGGCTAATATCCAGAATTTACAAGGAATGAAAACAATTCAACAGCAAAGAAGCCAAATAACTCCATTAAGAAGTGGTCAAAGGACATGAATACACAGTTTCAAAAGAAGGTATGCAAGTGCCAACAAAAATGTGAAAAAATGCTCAACATCACTAATCATCAGAGGAATGCAAACTAAAATCACGAAATACCATCTTGTACCAGTCAAAATGGGTATTATTAAAAAGTCTAAAAACAACAGATTTGGTCAGGATTCAGAGAAAATGATATTATATACTGTTGGTGAGAATGTAAATTCATACATCCTCTATGGAAAACAGTATGGTGATTTTTCAAAGAGCATTAAAAAATACCAGTTAATCCAGCAATCTCACTTCTTGTTATCTATTAAAAGGAAAATAAATCATTATATCAAAAAGACACTTGTGCCCATATGTTTACCACAGCACTATTTACAATAGTGAAGTTATAGGATCAACCTAAGTGTCCATCAATGGAGGACTGGATTTTGAAAAATGTGATATCAATATACCATGGAATATTACTTAGCCATAAAAAGAATAAAATCATGTCTTTTCAAGAACATGGATTGAACTGGAGGCCATTATCCTAAGTAACATAACTCAGAAACAGAAAGCTAAATACTGCATGCTGTCACATATATGTGGGGGCCAAACAAGAGGTACACATTGACATACAGAGTGGAATGATGGACATTGGAGACTACAAGATAGTGTTGGGGCTGAAAGTTGGAAAAGTACCTACTGGGTACACTAGAAGCCCAGACTTCAACACTATGCAACATATGCATATAAGAAATCGACACTTGCACCTCTTAAATATATTTAAATAAAGAAATAATAAGAAAGTAACAAGTGCTATGAAAAAAAAGATAGGGGTGAAAATTATGCAGCAGCCAAATGAAACAGCTGCCCATGGCCAAAGCTTGAACAATTTGAGAAATAAATAATGCTGTGTTGGAATATCATGCAGAGTATAAAATATATTTAATATATGTTTTGTTGGAGTAGGGGAACAAATATACATACTATTTCATTCTGCCTGTGGCCTTCACCAAATGTCATATCCTTCTCACAATGCAAAATACATTCATGTTGTTGCAGGACTTTTCCTTCGCTCAGCTAAAGATGGGGTCCTTGTCAGTCCTATGGCCATGAAAATTTAGGCTCGCAGATGGTTTGAATTGTGAATAAGACAGTTTTATTGAATGAAAAGGAAGGAAGAAAAGGGTGAATCAGGGACTCTCACAAGGCCACAGACCCTGCTGCAACACTTCTCATCCAGCCCTCTGAATCCCAGGTTTCACGTAGAAAGAGGGTCTAGGTTCCTCCCTGCTGCAAACTGCATACACTTCCCAAAGCTCCACCCCAGTGGGCAGACTGGTTGGAGTTCTTCAGGAACCCCCTCCCACCTGGCTGTCTCAGTGCTTTTCCAATAGTCTCCCAAAGTCTTAACTCATTCTAGTATTAACTGAAAGTCCCAAGTCCCAAGTTCAGCATCTCATCTGGAGATGAATTCCTTCTACCTATGAGCCTGTGAAAGCAAAACAAGTTATTTATTTACTTCCAAGATACAATGTGAGGTACAGATATTAGGTGAACATTCCCATTCCAAAAGGGAGAAATCAGCAAAAAGAAAGGGGCTATAGGCTCCATGCAAGTTTGAAACTCTTCAGGGCAGTAATTAAAGCTTAAAGGTCCAAAATAATCTCCTTTAACCTACAGGACACATTGGTGAAAAGGTGGGCTTCCAAAGCTTTGGGGAACTCTATCCTGTGGCTTTGCAGAGTTCAGCTCCTGTGTCTGCTCCCATGGTTTAGAGTTGAATACCTGCAGCTTTTCCAGATGCAGTATGCAACCTTCTAGTTGAACATACCATTCTGGGGTCTGGAGGTTGGTGGCCCTCTTCCTACAGTTCCATTAGGGAGTACGCTAGTGAGGATTCAGTGTAGGGCCTCCAACTCTATATTTCCTCTTCATATCCCTCATAGAGGTTCTCTCTATGGATCCTATCTCTGCAGCAGACTTCTGCCTTGGCACTAAGGCTTTCTCGTACATCCTCTGAAACGTAGGCAAAGGGTGTTGAGCTTCCTTCACTCTTATACTCTGGTGTGCTCATAGGCTTTACACAACATAAAAGCTGTCAAGGCTTATGGCTTGCATCCTCCAGAATGGTGACTCAAGCTGTTCCTAGGGCCCTTTGAGCTGAAGATGAAGCCCAAGTGGTGACAATTTGAGAAGCATCCTCCTGAAATGGTGCAGGGCAGTGTTTCCCTGGGCCTGGGACAGGAAACCATTCAGTCCTTCTAGGCCTCAGGGCCTGTGATGCAAGAGGCTGGCTTGGAGACCTCTGAAATGCTTTAAAGTCCCTTTTTCTATATTTTCTTTGCACTTGGTTTCTTTTCAGTTATGCAGATCTCAATAGCAAGTGGTTTCTCCACAGCCTGCTTGAATCCTTCTCCAGAAAATGGGCTTTTCTTTTTTACCAGATATCCAGACTACACATTTTTCAAACTTCTACCCCCTGCTTTCTCTTTAAATATAACTTCCAACTTCAAGTCATTTCTTTGTCCCCACATCTGAGTGTAAGTTGTTAGAAGCAGCCAGGCCACATCTTGAATGCTTTGGTGCTTAGAAATTTCCTGCACCAGATAACCTAGGTTATTACTCTCAAGTTCAAACTTCCACAGATTCATAGGCATAAGCATAATATAGCCAAGTTATTTGCTAAGGAATAAGAAGAGTGACCTTAGCTCCAGTCTCAAATAAGTTGCTCATTTCTGAGACCTCATCAGCCTGAACTTCACTATTCATCTTGACAAGCATCTGATCACAACCATTTAATCAGTCTATAAGAAACTCCAAACTTTGCCTCATCTTTATGTCTTCTGAACCCTCTAAATTCTTCCAAACTTTGCCCATTCCCCAGTTACAAAGATCCTTCCACTTTTTCAGATATATTTATAACAACACTCTACTCTTTGTACCAATTTTCTGTGTTAGGTGGTTATTACATTGCTATAAATAAATACCTGAGGCTGAGTAAATTTATAAAGAAAGGAGGTTTAATTGGTTCTGCTGGCTGTACAGGAAGCACGGCACTGGCATCTGTTTGGCTTCTGGAGAGGCCCCAGGAAGCTTTTACTAATGGTGGAAGGTGAAACAGGAGAACTCACATCATATGATTAAAGCAGGAACAGGAGAGATGGGAGAGGTGTCACACTTTTGAACAAGCAGATCTTCTGAAAACTCACTATTAGGGGAACAGCACCAAGACATGCAGAATCTGTCCCTATGACCCAAACCCCTCCCATAAGGCCACACCTCCAACATTGGCGATTACATTTCAGCATGAGATTTCGGTGGGGACAACTACTATTCAAACTACATTAATTATCCTGATACCAAAACATGACAAAGGCACAACAAAAAAGAGTAAACTATAGGCAAATATCTCAGATGAATGTTGATGCAAAAATCCTCAACAAAATACAAATACACTGAATTCAACAACACATTAAAAAGATCATTCATCATGAACAAGCAGGATGTATCTCATGCATGCAAGGATGGTTTGACATATGCAAATAAATCAGTGTGATACATTATATCAACAGAATGAATGACAGCACTATATAATAATTATAATTGATGCTGAAAAGCATTCAATAACATTAATCATTATTTTGTAATTTAAAAAAAACTAAAAAAATTGAGTATAGAGGAAATATACCTTAACACAATAAAAGCCATATTCAACAGACCCACAGCTGGTATCATACTGAATGGGGAAAAAGTAAAAGCCTTTCTTCTCGGATTTGGAATGATACAAGGATGCCCACTTTCACCACTGTTATTCAACATAGTACTGGAAGTCATAGCTAGAGCAATTAGACAAAGAAACAAATAAAGGACATTCAAATTGAAACAGAAGAAGTGAAATTATCCTTGTGTGTAGACATTATGATCTTATATTTAAAAAATCTAAAGACTGCCCCAAAAATCTATTAGAAATGGTAAGTTCAGTAAAGTTGCAGGATACAAAATCAACACATAAAAATCAGTATCATTTCTATAGGGCAATAGTAAACAATCTGAAAAATAAATCAAGAAAATAATACCATATACAAATGAATAGCTACAAATAAAACAAAATGCCTGGGAATAAACCAAAAAGTAAATGGTCTCTTCAATGAAAACTATAAAACAATCATGTAATAAATTGAAGAGCACACCAAAAAAATGGAAAAATATCTTATGTTCATGAATTGGAAGAATCAGCATTTTTGTCAAAGTGTCCATACTATCCAACACAATCTACAGATTCAATGCAGTTTCCATCAAAATACTGATAGTGTGCTTCACAGAAATAGAATACAAAATGTAAAAGTATAAATGGAATCACAAAAGACCCAGTGTAGCCAAAGCCATCCTGAAGAAAAAGAACAAAATTGGAAAACTCACGTTACTTGATTTCAAATTACACAACAGTGTTATAGTAACCCACAGCATGCTAATGACAAGAAAACACGACAAAACAATAACAACAACAAAAACAAAAACCAATCATATAGACCAGTAGACAAGAACAGAGAACCCAAAAATTAAATCCATACATATACCATTAATTCATTTTAGACAAAGTTGCCAAAAACATGCATTGAGGAAAGGACGGTTTCTTTAATACATGATACTTGGTAAACTGGATATTTATATGTGGAAGAATGACACTAGGTCTCTATCTCTTACTATATATAAAATTCAAATCAAAATGGATTAAAGACCTAAATCCAAGACCTAAAACTAGGAAACCACTAAAAGAAAACACTGAGGAAACTACCAGGACATTGGTGTGGGCAAAGATTTCCTGAGTAATATCTCAAAGGCACAGGCAACCAAAGCAAAAATGGACAAATGGGAGGTTGTCGTATTATGTTATAAAGCTTCTGCACGGCAACAGAAGCAATCAAAAAAGTAAACAGCCAATCTATGGAATGGGAGGACATATTTACAAATTATCCATCTGATAAGGATTAATAAACAGAATAAGGAGCTCAAACAACTCAATTGGAAAAAATATAATAATTCAATTAAATAATGAGCAAAAGATCTGAATAGACATTTCTCAAAAGAAGACATATAAATGGCAAATAGGTATGTGAAAAAAATGCCAGGCAACATTATTTATCAGAGAAATGCAAATCAAAACTACAGTGAGATATCATCTCACGCCAATTAAAATGGCCTTTAACCAAAAGACGAGTAATAAATAACAAATGCTGATGAGGATGTGGAGAAAGGAGAACCCTCATATACTGTTATTGGTGGGAATGTAAATTAATACCACCATGAAGAAGAACTACCATATGATCCAGCAAACCCACTGCTAGGCATAAATTCAAAAGAAAGCAAATCAGTATATTGAAGAAATATCTTCACCCCCATGTTTATTGTAGCGCTATTCACAGTAGCCAAGATTTGAAATCAAATTGTTTCTCAACAGATGAATGAATAAAGATGGGGTACATATATACAGTGAAATAGTATTCAGCTTTAAGAAAGGATGAGATCCTGTCGTTTGCAACAGCATGGATGGAATTGGAGGATATTATATTAAGTGAAATAAGCCAGGCACAGAAAGACAAATTTCACAGGTTCTCACTCATAGATGGGAGCTAAAAATTAAAACAATTGAAGTCATAAATAGATAGTGTAGAATGATTGTTACCAGAAGCTAGAAGGGTAGCAGGGAAGAGGAGAAAATAGGGAGATAGTTAATGAGTGCAAAAACATACTTAAATAGAATAAGATCTACTATTTGATAGCACAACAAGTTGACTACAGTCAATAATAATTTTTTGTATATTTAAAAATAACTGAAAGGGTGGAACCAAAATGTTCCTAACACAAAGAAATGACAAATGATGGTTAAACACTTGACAATGAATCATACCTCAGTTACCCTGATGTGATTATCACACATTATATGACAATATCAAAACATCACATGCATCCCAGAATAAATATACCTACTATGTACCCATAAAATTAAAAAATTAAAAATTTGAATATTCATCAAAGCATTAGGTAATACAAGCCTTTTGCCTCCAATAATATTGTTACTTGATATTTGATAATTTGCCTTATACCTCTTTTATAATATATTATTATAGTATAGATAATACAGGTACTGTGCTGCTCAATAAATATAAAGTACAGATACTGTATCACTCAATAAATATATTTAAAACCCCTGTTTAATCCAAAGAAGCTACTTTTAAAAACAGTACCTTTTAATACTTAGGAAGACATTAGGCACCTGAAAATTTATGCCTATGCAAAGTGTGTGTTACTGTGAAGCTGGTCAGACAAAGAGCAATAAATATAGCTTATGAATATAACAGTGATTTTAATGTCAGTCATTATTAGTGATATTTTCTATATATCATTGACTTTAAAGCAATTACAGAATTAAAATCTTCTGTGAAAACAAAAGTGCTTCTCCAAAAGGGTAACATTGCCTATGTTCCCCTTCCTTCCTTCCTTCCTTCCTTCCTTCCTTCCTTCCTTCCTTCCTTCCTTCCTTCCTTCCTTCCTTCTTTCCTTCCTTCCCTCCATCACTCCCTCCCTTTTCTTTATTTCTTCTTTCTCTTTCTTTCTCTTTATCTCTTTCTTTATTTCTTTTCTCTCTCTCTTTCTTTCCTTTCTTTCTTTCCTTCCTTCCTTCCCTCCCTCCCTCCTTTTTCTTTCTTTCTTCTATCTCTCTCTTTCTCTTTCTTTCTTTTTTCTTTCTTCTTTCTTCTCTTTCTCTCTTTTTCTCTTTCTCTCTCTCTTCCCTCTCTTTCTCTCTTCCTTTCCTTTTCCCCTTCCTTCCTTCCTTCCTTCCTTCCTTCCTTCCTTCATTCCTTCATTCCTTTTTCCTTCCCTCCCTCCCTCCCTTCCTTCCACCCTTCCTTTCTTCTGGAGAGACAGAGTCTCTCAAACTGTGACTCAGGCTTGAGTGCAGTGGCTCCATCATAGCTCACTGTAACCTCTAACTACTTGGCTCATGTGACCCTCCCGCCTCAGCCTACTAAGTAGCTGGGACTACAGGTACTCTTCACTGTGTCCAGCTAATTTTTTTTTTTTTTTCTAATTTTTTAGAGACTTTGGCTCACTTTGTTGGCCAGGCTTATCTCTAACTTGACATCAAGTGAACCTCCTGCCTCGGCCTCCCAAAGTGCTAGGATTACAATGTGAGCCACCCTGTCCAACCTACATTGCCTATTTTCTATCAGCTAGATCAGTCTGATACTCTGGTCCACAGACATAATGTAAATACAAATGTCTATGTCTGTCTATCTATTTGTACTGAACTTTTTAAATTCTAGAAATTTTCTCTTTCTTACTTTCATAACAAAATTTGGTCTTTAGGATTCTATAATAGCAATTTGAAAGATTCACCAAAAGCTTATTTTATTCAGCTCATCTTTTGGCCTCCCTTCAGAAAAGATAACCAGTCTAGTTACTCTTATGAGTCTATTATTACTATAACAATACTTGCAACTAGTACAGTGCTTTGACATTTTCAAAATGCTTTCAGATAATATCAGTTTATTTATTCCATGATGGTTTATAGAGAATTTAAAATGATTATTTTTTCAAAATTACATCTGAGGAAATAAAAACTTAGCTAAATTAAATTAATTTTCCAAGAACAAACAGTTCCGTAGGGAGATATTACATTTGGATAAGATCTGAGTTTTCTAATTCCAATTCTAGTGCTTTTTTCGGTAGATCCTATTTCTAAAACACAACAGTGAACACATCAAATCAAAATAAAATACTTTCTAAAATCTAAAATTGCCTAACTAGAACTAAATAAATATACAAACAACTTCTATTTTAAAAGTCTGGGTTTACATTATATGTATTTCTTACATATGCTGACAAATGGAGAATAAAGTATGTTTACTAATCTGCACTATTACTGTTATCCCAGGGGTACTAGCCTTATGACCTTAGGTGGGCTAGTCCTTCCTGTAACACAGATACTGCTTCTAGTTCTATTACTGAGGAAAATAATTTCTTAGAGTTTTCCAAATAGTAGACACTCCATAATTGAGAGTGATTATAGTAATACCACTATAATTCCTACTACTCTTATTCCATCTAAACCTGGATTGTCTTTTGATGCAGGGAGGCAGCATTGCATCATTTGTTACTTTGCCCTGGAATGTCAATAGGGAAGGGTGAAGGGTTAGTTGGAAGATGGTCCATTGACTAGATTTCATTGGCTCTCTTATTCAGGTTGCTCTTGATGGCTTAGCTTACTTAGTTAAATGTTTAAATATTTTCTTTACTTTGCTATAAAATGAGAGTGATGCTAATATATAATGATAATTTAATAAATTGTAAATAATCTGTAGACTGCAAAGTGTCAAACATATTACAGTAACCCCTGCCTTCATCCACGGTGGATGTGTTCCAAGACCTCCAGCAGATGCCTGTAACTGTGTTTAGTACTGAACCCTAAATATACTGTTTTTTTCCCTTTACAAACACATCTGTGATAGAGTTTCATTTAAAATTAGGCACTGGCCAGGAGCAGTGGCTCACGCCTGTAATCCCAGCACTTTGGTAGGCCGAGGTGGGCGGATCACGAGGTCAAGAGATCGAGACCATCCTGGCCAACACGGTGAAACCCCGTCTCTACTAAAAATACAAAAATTAGCCAGGTGTGGTGGTGCGTGCCTGTGGTCCCAGCTGCTCGGGAGGCTGAGGCAGAAGAATCGCTTGAACCCAGGAGGCAGAGGTTGCAGTAAGACGAGATTGCGCCATTGCGCTCAAACCTGGCGACAGAGCGAGACTCCGTCTCAAAAATAAATAAATAAATAAAATTAGGCACAGTAAGAGATTATCAATAAGAATTAATAATAACATAGAACAGTTATAAAAATTTACCATAATAAAAGGTATATGCACGTGGTCTGTTTCAAAATATCTTACTGTACTGTAACTAAAACTGCTAAAAGCAAAACTCTGGAAAAAGGAAGACTATTGTCTTGTTCCATATGGTAGGTTTAACGAATCATAATATGAGCTAAATAGTCACTATTTGTTTAAGGGTTCATGTGATTGCTTTAATTCATAATGAATATATGTGTCAGACAAACACATTGGGAGACAAACGGAAAACAAATAAATATAGGACAAATATTTATGATTGAAAAACACTTTATGTTGATATGGGAAGCAAATGTTAAAAGTAATCTGTTCTATAATACACACAGGGTACGTTTCTGCTAACCAGCCTTAGAATCTATAATTGCTTAACCTCCCCAAGGGAAAACAGATCACATTTCGTTTTATTCTGCAATGTATTTGGCTTTCAAATTAATAGTCACATTCTGTCTGGAATGTAATCGGCAGATGAATAGATGTCTGAAAGTGGCGGAGGACATTTCAGTTACTATAAAAATCCTCTTGATTTTCTGTGTTGTTACAATTAGACTTTTCTTGCAGTTGCCATTGAAGTTTGACACAAAGGTACCCATGGCATTAATACGTTATAACCACTAGATGTCACTATTTTCAAAGCAATAAATTAGAATTGTACTATGATGTAATCTAAAGGATATAACATTTGCAGTTTGCATCTCTCTCATTCTTTTCCCCTTTAAATTTGTGAATTTGGTTTAAAGATAAAATTAGATTTCTAAAAACTGTTGTGAAGGTAAAGCAGGTTCATATGCCCAAATATGCACTTTATTCTTTGATACTGAAGACTATCAACCTGAAAGTGTGTGTACTGTAAGAAAAAAATAATAAGACAATACAGAACTAGGGCAAAAGAATTGGGGTTTTCCCAGGGGTTTTTAGCCTATCCTAAATACCCATAGTACATTTGTAAAGAGAAGGACTGAGAGACAAAGGAAGTTGTGTTAGCACGAAAGAAAAACCTCATGTCCCTCTTTTTTGGTTTAGTAATTTAGAAAAAAATGCATCCCCTGTGTTTGTATAAATAACACATTTCACAGATATGATTCTACTCTGTGAGAGATTCAGTTAATAGAATGAGTCAACATTACATGAGAACTCATAAAATTCTACCCTGAAGAAGTGGCAAAGAACTGTCTGTACCAGTTCCTTGGCTAGAAAAAAATGACCTTTTTCAATAACAGTTTTCAAGGAAAAATAGCTTGGAAAAGCATTATATATTCAAAATAGTTAATATGTAATGAAAGGAATACTTGATGTAATATTTATATTTTTATTTCTAATTCTCTGTATTTTACAAAGAATAACTATTACTTTCTTGTTTGAAAAATAGATAAAATGCACAATATGCCACTAATACCACATACCTCCCCCATCTTTTCTCTGAATATCAATAGCTGATAATGCCAAATGCTGCAGAATGGGGCTCTGGATCTGAATAGCTTACCATCCATTAACTTGTTAGCAAAATAAGCTACCTATAATGTCAGAAAAAAAATCAAACATGTTTTACTCACCTAGCTTTTCTCTAGACTGTGCCCGTTTCTACTTTTGCACCTAGGAGACATCTGGCAAACTGTAAATTATCTTTAAAGAGAAGTCCCTGGCAAAAAGCTTAGATATTTATCAAAGACCCTACTTTTCAGTAAGAAAGAGAAATAGACATGAATTAATATTAACAAAAAGCAATAAAAGAGTCAGAGACATCAACTAGTTAACTAACAGAGCCACTGAATGGAGCCATTTGTGGGCTCATCAAGTATGGCTGTAGCTTATTGAATAACTGAAAGTAGTAATTTTCTTTGAGTATATTAACAAAACAAATGTCTCTGAATAGCTATTCATTCATTCATTGACTCATTTATTCATTCAACAAATATTTGTTGAGTAACTTACTATGTCCTGGTACTATTCTATCTTCTTGATTAACAGCAGTAAATGAAAGAAGACAATAATCTGTGCCCTCTTAGCATGTATGTTGCAGTAGAGAAAATGATAGGGAAAAAGTATAATTGTCTTCATTCTTCATTTTTAAATTAAACCTAAATTATTATGATACTTTAAGAAATGCACCCAATAACACCCAAATATTTATTCTTTAACCATCTTCATGTTCTGTAAATAGCTTTTCTGTAAAACTTGCAGCATACTGATATGGAATTATAACATATTTAATAGGTTTTTATATTAAATAGCATTTTCCTACCCAACAGCAGTTATTTTCCATGTTGCTCAAAAGCTATAATGTCACCAAAAGAGAGTATGTGTATATTCAAAGGAGGATATATACATATCACAAACATGATAGAAAAGCAAAACTATTTATTTCTTCATGATCTTGTCATTGGCAAATTATCTAGGAACCTTTCTCTGTATCAATATATTTTGATATCTCCAGGGACGAGTTCATATTGTTAGTGTGTTTTCAAAATAAGCATTTTTTTTTGTCTTCTAAAAGAAGTTACTAATATGCTAACATCAAAAGGATTTATGTTTTGTCCACTGAAATTGAGAGTTTACTCTAGTTAACAAATTTAGTGGTCTTTCCTCAGTTTTTTTCCCCTTGACATTTTATTACGGTGTTAGTGATCAATGCGTTGTCTCTTAATTAGTCATATATATCTTTAAATGTACTTCCGAAATCAAGTCATAGATACAAAAATTGAAAAACAGTATTTGTTAGAGGAAAGCAATTATCTGTATCAAGGGAAATTTTAGAATAAATACATATATTCTACATTTAGTTAATCACTGTTTCTTGCATAGAGATTAATGCAAAATTTACTAAAGAGACTACCTTCAAATTAACACCAAAATTCAATCATCTTAACCATTCTCAGCTATTATGTGAAACATTAATAAACCAGAAAATTTATGCTACTTTTATAGACTAAAAAGGATGAGAATTCTTAGTCAATTTATAATTTTTTCATTTATTAGTTTTTTGTTTTTGTTTTGTTTTGAGTCGGAGTCTCCCTCTGTCGCCCAGGCTAGATTGCAGTGGCACAATCTTGTCTCACTGCAACCTCTGCCTCCCGAGTTTAAGGGATTCTTCTACCTCAGCCTCCCGAGTAGTTGGGACTACGGGTATGCACCACCATGCCCAGCTAATTTTTGTATTTTTAGTAGAGATGGAGTTTCCCCATATTGGCCAGGCTGGTGTCAAACTCCTGACCTCATGATCCGCTCCCCTCAGCCTCCCAAAGTGCTGGGACTACAGGCGTGAGCCACAGCGCCCAGCCCATGTATTAGTTTTTAATCTTACATATTTACTGCTGCCTTATTTGGTAAATAATATTTAACCTTTTAGTTTGGAAATCCTTAGAAATAACTAGATCAATTTCTTTTGCTTTTCCTTTTTTTCCACCTCTATTTCTCCTCATAGTCCAATAAATAATCACTTTTTCCAGAAGGCAAGTAAAGTTTGTAGTCACTTCTCTGCTGCTGCTGAGAGAGTGCCTATCATTCTGGTTTTTTACCATTGGGATCTACATCCAAAGCCACTTTCCTCTTTCATTTTATTGCCTCTTCATTTCTTTAATTTGATGAACAATAGATTTTCTGGATTGAGCTTCTGTGTCTCTATGTCTTAAACCCCATCTTTCCTTCTTTCTTTTTTGGCTATATTTGGAATATTTTCTCAACTTGAACTTATAAATTCCTAATGCTGTATTCCACCATAGCCATTTATTATTAAAACCACAACTTTATCTTTTATCAATTAAGATTTTGATTCTATATACTTTTTCCTGTTTTATGACTGCCTATTTCACATCATCTCTTCGATTTATTGGTGGCCTCTTCTTTAATATCTGGAGGATATTAACTAGAACTTTTTTTTGCTTTTTCTTCTGCTGTCCATACTACCAAGGCCAGGTCTTGTTTTGTTTCTTATTATGGCCTTCCTGTTTTGCCTTTTCTCAAATGTTGGAGTTCTTGTTTGGCTATTTGCATTTATTGAGGAATGACTAGCTGACCAGGTAGCTGGTGAGGGTTTTCTTTGCACTGGATAAATTTCTTGATGATAGCTCCTCACCTATGAATATGAGGGCTGGGTGAGGTTTCTGGTAAATTCATATTTTTGTCATCAAGCAGGTTTTCCTCTAAGGTAAGGGGATAGGATCTCCATATATGTCGGGTTTGGGGGTTTAGCAAATAAAAATGCAAGATACCTAGTTAAGAGTGAATTTCAAATAAATAATATTTTAGAATGAATGTGTCTCATGGGAAATATTTAAATTATTTTTGTATATCTGAAGTTTACGTATCCTGTATTTTTTTTGTATTTTTATCTAGTAAACCTATTGTCAGGTAAACATTTACAGAAGCTCAGCTATATCTTAGATTCTGCCCTTTGTCTTTCTTCATTCCAATTATCGGTTTCATTTTATAGAGCTTCTTAGATAGATTACCCAAAATGAATAGTGAATGGGATTGGGGACACCAACCATATATGTACGTAATCTTATTCACCTGATTCACAACCCCTGAATGATCTTCTGCTTTGAGCCACTCATGGGCAATTTGCTCATAGTTACCCTGTGAAGAACATCACTTTTGTGATGCAGTAGTAATCTCTGCTTTGCTTAAGTTATCAATGAATTTACATTCTATCTCCACAAGTTTTTCAAAACATCAGACCTGAAAATGGCATAGTTATATATTTTTAGCACTGTTGTGCATCTATTTGTTTCAATTTACAGTCTTTACCATGGGATCTTAGAGAGGAAGAGAGACTACAATGGATGACAGGAGCCATTGTCTTCCCATGTGTATCCACACCTCTCATTTGGAATCAATCATTCGTCCTATGCTCAGAAAAACTTAGGACTATTTGATAAATTATGCTAAAGATGTCATAAATTCTTAACAGTGCTTCTTCCAGCTGCTACTACATTTCCTTGCTACAGTTTACACTAAACCTGTTCAAAATAATTTACATCTTTTGCTTCCAAACCTTCCTAACTATTCAGTTGAAAGCTCACTTGAGTCAGGCTTTCATCTACAACCATTCTATCTTATTACCGAATAATAAGAGAACCATTTTCACAGTTTGTAGACTAGCTTTCTTCTCGGTGATAATTTTAGGCATTATTCAAACCTGTTTTGGCTTCCAATATAGCATTAATTCAGTAGCTAGGTATATGTCAAAAGTAGTGAATATAGATCCCTGATTCACAATTTTTCTCTAATGCATTCAAGATGGATTAAGTCCATTAAAAAAAATTTTACCTAAAAAGTGCTAGAAGAAAATATAGCTAAATATTTAAAAAGTTTTAGAGCAAAGAATATTAAATGTGATACAAAAGACATCATTTATAGAGGAAAATATTGATAGATTGAATAACAAAAAATAATACTTTTGTGAATCGAGAGAGCATAAAAGTAAACAAATAAAAATGTTAGATAAATATTTGCAAGAATTATTGATAAAAATATGATACTTAATATGTAATAAATCTCTTAAGAATCAATAGAAAAAAGACCCAATAACAAAATAGGCACAGGACACAATCAGACATGCCAGAAAGAAAGATGGGCTGAAGGCTGGTGTGAAAATCATACTAAAATGTTCAGTGTTATTATCATTTGAGAAATGTAAATTAAAGAGCAACTTGCTGCAGTGTCTTGCCTACTGGGAATATAGTCTTTGAAGCATGTCAGTTCTCTGGGAGAGAAGAAAGTAACAGCCCCTCTTATACCTGGCTGGTAGATATTTATTTATAAGATAGAAATATTTGGAAACTGACTAAAACAAGATTGGTTATACAAATCATGGCCAATTTCTGTGATGGTATATTATTCAGTTATTAAATGATTTTGTGCAAACGTTTTAAGTCTTTCATTTGTGTGCACAATCAAATGGCTAATTGAGCATATTGGCTTAAAAATAATACATATAATAGTTACAAAATAGTACACATAATACAAACATAAGTTTTTCCTGCTTTCTTTGATTTCATATCCAATCAAGCCCAAGGTCTGTCCATTTTATTATTTATTTATTTCTCATATCCTTGCCCTGTTTTCTGCCCTTGCAACCACTGAACTTGTTTAGATGTTTCCCAGTTGAACTATTAAGATAGCTTCTTTATCAGTCCTTCTATCTTTTATTTCTATCCTACCAACAGAATCGTTTTTCGGTGTTAGTGTGTTCTCATTCTGCTAATAAAGGCATACCCGAGACTGGGTAATTTATAAAGGAAAGAGGTTTGACTCACAGTTCAGCATGGCTGCGGAGGCCTCAGGAACTTACAATCATGGCAGGAGGGGAAGCAAACATGTCCTTCTTTACATAGTGGCAGGAAGGTGAAGTGCCGAGCAAAGGAGGAAAAGCCCCTTATAAAACCATCAGATCTCGGGAGAACTCACTCACTAGCATGAGAATAGCATGGGGGTAACCAGCTCTGTAATTCAGTTACCTTCCACAGGGTCCCTCCCACGACATGTGGGGATTCTGGGAACTAAAATTCAAGATTTAGATGGGGACACAGCCAAACCATATCACTTTCTAACACTCAAATTTAATTTCCTTCTTAAAATTCTTCAGTGGTTTCTATAGCATGCCAGAAAATGTCCAAGCTGCTGAGCACATAACATCCCCAAATCTTTTTGATCTGAAGCCTAGCTACCTGTCTAGGTGGGTGTCCCATCATTGTGCTTCTTAATTTCCTTCTGTGTTGGTTTCCTAGGGCTGCCATAACATATTACTACTAATATGGCGGCATCAAAAAACAGAAATTAATTCTCTTACTGGCCAGAAGTTCAAAATGAAGGTGATTTACTCTGGAGGCTCTGAAGAAGAGTTCAGTCCACGCCTCTCTCCTGGCTTCTGATGACGGCCAGCAACCTTAGCTTTCCTGTGCTTGAAGCTGTATAACTCCAATCTCTGACTCCAACTTCACTTGGCTTTCCTTTTTTCTTCTTCTGTTTGTCAAATCTTTCCTTATTCTTATAAGGACACCAGTCATTGGATTTAAGACGCACCCAAAATCTAGAATGATCACATCTTGAGAACCTTAATTATATATGCAAAGGCCATATTTCCAAATCAGGTCACACTCGTAGTACAGTGGCTAGACTTGGGCATATCTTTTTTGAGAACACTATTCAACCAATTGTACCTTCACTTCTTATTCTTTAGTAGTCCGGAGTCCATATTATCCCCAAAACCATCCTCTATCATTACACATATTGAAGATGAGAGGCACTCCACCTATAATTTTATTTTTCATGTTGTATCAACAAAGTTTTCTTATTTTTCTAGTTGTATCTCAAGGTCTAGTTTGTATAAGACTTTTCTAACTGTTACATAAGAACTAGCTTCTCTCACACCTCTAATGGCCCAATGGCCAGTACATCAGTGTACCACTTCACTGGGAAGTTCTCTTCATGATTCTTTGTATTGAACTCTGACTCCTTATACACAGAAATAATGCCTTTTGACTTTTGCACTCTTAGGATTCCTTTGGTGAATAAATTTCTTCACAGAGCTTTATCAGACACTGCACAGTAGAATACTGAAACCTATACAAACAGATATTGTTTTTTTGTATTATTATACTTTAAGTTCTGGGATACTTGTGCAGGACATGCAGGTTTGTTACATAGGCATACACGTGCCCTGGTAGTTTGCTGCACCCATCAACTCGTTATCTACATTGGGTATTTCTCCTAATGCTATCCTTCCCCTACCCCCTACCCACCGACAGGCCCCAGTGTGCGATGTATTCTCATTGTTTAACTCCCACTTATGAGTAAGAACATTTGGTGATTGGTTTTCTGTTCTTGTGTTACTTTGCTGAGAATGATGGTTTCCAGTTTCATCCATGTCCCTGCAAAGGACATGAACTCATCCTTTTTTGTGGCTGCATAGTATTCCATGTTGTATATGTGCCACATTTTCTATATATAGTCTATCTTTGAGTGGCATTTGGGTTGGTTCCAAGTCTTTGCTATTGTGAACAGTGACACAATAAACATACGTGTTTATGTGTTGTTATAGCAGAATGATTTATAATCTTTTGGGTATATACCCAGTTATAGGATTGCTGGGCCAGATGGTATTTCTAGTTCTAGATCCTTGAATTTCTTTCCATGTCATAGTACTGGAGACTGAAGGAGTTGCTAGGGAAATAAATTGAATACCTAGCTCTTGACCTCAAGCATTTTGTTATAGAGTGAAAACAAATTTTAAAAGATTAAATATCTATTTGGGACATGCATATAATTAAATTACAAAGGAAAGGAAACACACTGCTATCTGTATTAAGAAGAGTAAATAATCACTGCAATGGCATAGATGCAGGCTTCACAAGAAAATGCAAATTAAAGGGTATGTTACAGAAAGAGCGGGATTTGGAGAGCACACAAGATGTCCTTTAAATAGATAATTGGATGATGAGAAGGAAATAGTTTATGCAAGCAATTGAATCTTCAATTAGTTCAGTTCACTTGAGAGCTTCATCCATGAAGGCCATGTGTTTAGAAAGAGCAATGTCATATCATACAGAGCAATAGAGTTGGGAGCCTGACAGACCTGGCTTTGAATTGCCCTGTGCTATTTTCTAGCTATGTGACCTCAGGTAAATTACATAACACTTATTGAGAAGAAATCTTACCTTCCCTTATGGTCATGTGAATTTAAATGACAATATTTATGTAAAGAGCCTATTTCATAGATATTAGTTAATGAAGGTGAAATCTCTTTGGAGTTGTGTTTTTATTTTATTGTTCTGGTTTTGTGTCCCTTTTCTTTTTTCCAGTAGACTGTTACTAAGGTCAATTCAAGATAGTGACAGTATGCTTCCCTGATTAAGCACTTTGGTTTAGATAAAGAGCACACTTAAAACTGTTGTTGATTCAGCTAAACAGGACATTGAATCTAGAAACCCCAAACTTAATTCATGGCTCTTATGCTTGGGAAAGTCATGATAACCAGGCTTTTCCAGCAATGATGCAATAAAAAGAGCATCAGCCATCCACTTCTTCAGCAGCAATTAATAAAGGAGGAGGATATGGTGTTTGCCCAGGGATTAGAGCTTCTCTGTGGGAAGGTGCTAGATTTGCAATGAGTTGGTATCTAGCTGAAATTAGGAGCCAGCTGCAGGTTTACTGACTTTTCTCATTCTAAATTTAGAGAAAGCTGGGTAGTCATAAAAGTGAAAAGTTTTCAAATTGTGAGATTTCTCTAGCAGGGCAACTGTTGTTTCTTGCTGTGCTGACATGGCAATGATTCTCACACTTGCACCTGCATCAGAATTTCCTGGAGGATTTATTAAGCCTAGATTCCTGTGCACTCACTCACCTCCAGAGCATCTGGTTTAGGAGGTCTGGCATGGAATGTGGTCACTTGCATTTCTGTAAACTCACTGGTGATACTCATGCTGCTGGACTGTAGATTACACTATGAGAACTACAGTTTTAGAGAAACAACACTTAATCTCACAAAAGGGCTTTGTGTTTAACAATGTTTAAATGTTTAGCATATAACTGTGAGTAGGGCTTAATGGCTGCATACACAAAAGAATTAAATAATCCTTGTATTGAAACTGGAATTCCTCATCAACCCTTCACTCATGTTTCATTTGGGGAGACTTCTTACCAGTGAAGGAGAACTCAGATATGTTTTCTGTCATAATATTTCAACCACTGCTTGGGGCAAAGAATCAGATATTTATCACCTGGAATTCACATAGCATGGGATGTGAGAGAAGGAGAATGTTAGCAGCAGCTGCTGTGATAAGTGTTGCATCATTTTGTGATAATGGCGCTTAACTGGGAAGCCATCAACTGCTTTAAAATTAGGGCAGCTACAACTCTGGCATCAAATGAATGTTTGTCACTAAAGCAGTCCCAGACTCATGACATAGCTGATTCTGAGAACACTGCATGATGCATTCACATTTTAATCCGTGGGTTTGACCAAATGGTTCTGGTACTTTACAGCCAGGATGTCATAACACCATTAGCTTCAAGTCAGTGTTTGAATAGATCTCCTATAGTTTTCTTTTCTTTTTTTCTTTCTTTCTTACTTTTTTTTTTTTTTACACACAAACTACTTTAAGTAACATTCTTTGTTCTTGAATATCCTGAAATAAAAATAGAAATGTAGGTGACACATTACAATGAAATGCTTTCTATCATTGAAACATGGTTGGTAAGAATCATAAATACAAATCTGAGTGACATGGAACCAGATCTGCCATGAGGAAAATATTATCTATACTTAAATGTAAAATAACGCATCTATTCTCGAAAATGTTTATTCTAAAGAAAAATGAATTGATTTAAAAAGTTGATACAATATGGACTTCTGCCTCTAAGCTGAAGGAGATACATTTGTTCCTACTTCTTCTATTAGGTATAACTAAAACCTCTGGACATTATATAAAAATGTTGAACAAGTGACACCTGTTTCCTACCACCAAAAGCAGTAGTCCCACAATGTCAATCCATGGGACAGTTTGCAGGTATTGGAGTCATCAACTGCTATGAATGGAATGTTTTTGTTCTCCCCAAATTCATATGTTGAAGCCCTAATCCCAAAGTAATGGTATTTGGAAGTGGGGCCTTTACATGTGAGGGTGGGGCCTCCAAGATGAGATTAGTACTCCTGTGAGTAGATGAAGGGACCAAAGCTCCCTTTTCTCCAATACACTCCTCACCCACCATATGAGGATACAGTGAGAAGGTGACCTTCTGTGAACCAAGAATCTGACCATGCTGGCACTCTGACCTTGGACTTCCAGCTTCCAGAACAATGAGAAATAAATATCTGTCTTTTTAGCCATGCAATATTTTGTTACAGCAGTCCAAACTAAGATAAAAAGAAAGACATAACTCCTGTAGGCACTGGATGGAACAATATTTTATCCACATAGAGAAGAGACAGAGCAAGATTAGCTTAAATAGCAGATGTCAGTAACCCATCACCAGCAGGTCACATCTCCAGCCAGAGCAGGGTGATAGTCTTCACAAACCCTCTTGTGCTACAGAGACGTCTGCTCTCACCACTTTTATTCAATATAGTATTGTATGGTCTAGCCAGTGTAGTAGGCAAGAAAATTAAATAAAAGGCAAAGATCAGAAATAAAGAAATGAAACTATTCCTATTAGTAGATTACATCCCATCTACATAGAAAATCCCAATAAGTTGACAATAAAAATGCCTAAAACTAATAAACAACTTCCATAAGGTTGCTGAATACTAAGTCAACATACAAAAATAATTTTATTTCTATATACTAGCAATAAACACATGAACGTTAAGATTATAGTTGTTTATAAAATTAAATAAGTATGGTTTTAACAAAAATTATACCACACTTACATGCTGAAAACTACAAAGTCAAAGATGACCTAAATAAACTAAGAGGCATACTGTATTCATAGATTAAAAGAATTAATATAGTAATAATACCAATTCCTTGCAAATGGATTTTTCATGGCTTGTAGGGAGGGTAGACATAGATCAAAGTAACAGAATAGAGAACTCAGAAATTGATCTACAAAATTCTGCCCAACTTATTTCTTAAAATGTGAAAAAGCAATCGAATAGAGGAAAGACAGTAGTCTCAAAAAATAGTGCTAGAGCAATTTGACATTCATTACAGTAAACTTTAATTGGATCATGTACTTAAATATAAAACCATAAAACACTTAGACAAAAATCGGATAATGTCGGGGGGGATCTAGACTTAGCGAACAGTTCTTAAACTTGAAAATAACAGTATGTTTCATAAGAGAAAAAACTGATTAATAGAACTCTATCAAAAAAAAAAAAAACTGGGTGTGGTGGGTTACACTGGTAATTCCAGCACTTTGGGAGGCCAAGGCAAGCGGATCACTTGAGGTCAGGAGCTTGAGACCAGCCTGGCCAACGTGGTGAAACACCATCTCTACTAAAAAAACAAAAGTTAGCTGGGCATGTTGGCAAGTGCCTGTAGTCCCAGCTACTCAGGAGGCTGAGGCAGGAGAATCACTTGAACCTGGGAGGCGGAGGTTGCAGTGAGCCAAGATCTCACCACTGCACTCCAGCCTGAGTAATAGAATGAGACTCTGTCTCAAAAAATAATAATAATAAATAAACAACTTTTGATCCATGAAGAACCTCAGTAAAAGGATAAATAGACAAGCTACAGGGTGAAAGAAAATATTTACAAACCATATATCCAACAAATTACTAAGATCTAGACTGTATAAAGGACTCATAACATTTAATAGTAAGCAAAAATCCCATTATGGAATGATAAAAAAACACAACTTCCAGAAAAGAATATATAGATGACAAATAGGCTTATAAAATATGTTTAATACCATTAGCCATTAGGGAAATGCAAATTAAAACCACCACAATGAGATATTACTATACATTTCTCAGAACGGCCTAAAAAAAGTAAACTATCAAATACTGGCAAAGACATGGACAAACTCAATCACACGTATATTGCTAATGACAACGTAAAATTATACAGGCATTCTGGAAAAAACATTGATAGCTTATTTAAAAAAAATAAGTGTACAACTACCCTATGCCCCATTGTTTGTACCTTTAGAAATTTATCTCACGTAAATGAAAGTATGTTAATATGAAAACATAAGCATGAACATTTATAGCAACTTTATTCATAATATCTCCAAAAAAGACAACTCTGATGTTCTTCAATGGTTGAAAGTTTAAATAAACTATGACATATATCTAGCATGGAATATCAGTCAGCAAGAAAAAGGAATGTGTTATTATTATGCACCACAATCTGAATGGATCTTCAAAGAATTATCCTGAATGTAAAAAGCCAATCCAAAAATGTCACATAAGGTATGATTTTATTTATTTTGAATTATTGAAATGACACATTTATAACAATGAAAAAAGACCAATAATTGCTAGAAGTTAAGGAAAGGTTGAGGGCAAAAGGGAAGCAAGTGTGTTTATAAAAGGACAACATGAAAGAGGTTTGTTGGAAATATTCTGTATCTTCACTGAATCAATGTAAATATCTTGGTTGTTATATTTTACCACAATGTTGCAAGATGTTACCATTGAAAGAACCTGGGTAAATAAAATCTCTCTGTATTACTTCTTACAAATACATGTGAATCTGCAACGATCTCAAAATAAAAAGTTTAATTATAAAATGGTATAATTTGACAGCTCCCTGCCAGTCTGAGTCAACTAATATTGAACTAGTGGCTATGAGTAATTATTTTATTTAATTCTCACAAGAGTGTGTAAGTAATTAGTATTTTCCCTTTAATGATGCTTATATTGGTGCCCTGAAAAATTGGATAATTTTTCTAAAGTCACAATTTTGTTTTTAGGAATATTTTTTAAAACCTAAGATAAATAGGTAAAAGTCATAACCGATATTAAATCAGAATTTTCTGATGTCAGCTGCAACGCTCCTTCTCCTTATACACATTCCCTTCTCATAATTCTGTCATTTATTATTTGAAGTTGTTAGTAGGAAGCAAATATTCTATTCTATTTATATTCATATATCATCTTATATATTCATATATCATTTTAAACCTCTGAGTTAAGAACAGTAGGTATTATTATCCCAATTTAAAAGCTGAATGAACTGATGAGTAATTCTAGCTAGCTTCTGGCATCCTAGGTTCTAGCACTATGCTCTTCCATTATAACGTCAGCAGGTGACATAGTTTGGCCTTGTCCCACCCAAATCTCACCTTGAATTGTAATGATCCCCATGTGTCAAGGGTGGGGACAGGTGGAGATAATTGAATCATGGGTGCAGTTTCACCCATACTGTTATCATGGTAGTGAATAAGTCTCACAAGATCTGATAGTTTTATAAATGGGAGTTCCCATGCACAAGCTCCCCTGCCTGCTGACATGTAAGATGTGACTGCTCCTCATCACCTTCCACCATGTTGTGAGTCTTCCCGGCCATGTGGAACTGTGAGTCAATTAAACCTCTTTCCTTGATAAATTGCCCAGTCTCTGGTATGTCTTTATTAGTAGCATGAGAACAGACTAATACAGCAGGGAAGGCAGAACATGTCTGATCACTCACAGGGTACACTGGTGAACATTTCTACTAGCATAAATCTTGTGTTTGGTTCATTTTATTTTTTTCTTCTTTTGTGCATTTTAAATAGTAAATTTCATCAAGTTCTAACAGACTGAGCTAACTATGTGTCTAACAGACTGAGCTTTACTATGTGTCCCTGGTCTGCAGTGTAGAATAAAGCCATCCTGTCTACTCTACTGAGAAAGTACATTCTGAATCTATGCAGCTTGCTCTTTCCCTCAGCTAGACCTTAGGTAAAGTCACCATTTTCTATTTCCTTTAATCCTACACCAAACTCCTAGTTGATTTCCCCACATCTAATTTTGTGTTCTTTATTTTCTTCTTCACCCTCAGGTTGCTAATCTTTTAAAAATACAAGCTGAATCTTCCCATTCTTTTGCTCTGTGGTATATCTTATCATTGTTCAAAATATTTTCTTCCTTTCTCTACTAGACATGGAGTAGAGGCCCAATGGTGCCACAACAGACGTTTAATATGAGCAAAAAAAAAAACCCCACAATTTTTGTTTTTTAAAAACCAAAGAATGTTGTTTTTACAATCACTTTGGGATTCATTTGTTGTTATAGCAGAGACTTGCTTATACTGTCTGATCTGACACGTGCCACATTCTCTGACAACTTTTTTTGTACCTGCGATTGAGTCCAAAATACCTAGAATTCCAAATACTACATCATCTAGCATCTGCAAACCCCACTGATCTTATTTCCTATCACATTTCTTACCCTAAATATTCTCAAAAAGCATGGAACATATGTTTATTTAATACACTCACCATTATGCTGCATTGTGTGTATAATACTCCTTACCTCACTATGAGTCAAAATTCTTCCTATTAATTCTTTAGGGGTTGGCTTCAATATCATTTTCTCAGAAAATGTTGTATGACTACCTGCAATCTAACGTAAGGATCTCTTTTATACAATCACAATTCTCTATTGTCAAGAGTACTCTTCAAATCATATTTATTCTACAAAATTTCTCCTATAAAATAAGTGTAGTCAGAAAATTGCGAGGCAGTTACGTTGCTATTGTTGTTATTCTAAGGAGAAGTGAGGCAACAAATTGTGATGATAACATGATTAAGATTCCATCTCTCATATTTATTTGACTGTATTTTTGAGAAAATATGGCTTCTGAGTTAAGAGATTGTATATTGTATACTTGGGCCCAGTGAATAATTTTACATTCAATATACTGAAGCACTAATAATTCATTAAGTTTTGAAAATTGAACATTGTAGGAATTTTGGACCTCAGAATATCTAGATTCTAGTAAAGGAAGAGTCAAACACTCCATTTATAATTTTAACATTTGTGTTTGTTTAATTTCCATAATCTTTCTTCCCCGCTTGATTCAGACTCCATAGAGCTATGGTTGTATCATCACATTCACTGTACCAAGGACTGTACCTGACATACAGCAGAAGCTTAATAGTATGGCAGTAAATACTTCTTTTTGCAGAAATATACTTTCCATCTGAATTATCAATTGCAGTTGAATAGTGGTAACTTCTACAAAATGTGAATACACAATAACGATTCATCCTATGGCTACTTAAAATAATAGGGTGCTTGGCATTTGTTTAAGTAAATACATTTTCCAGTTACATTTATAAGGCTTATTCTCAATGTTGAAATCTGATTTGGATCAATAATAGCTACTGCTTATTGCATACTTATTTTGTGTCAGACACTATTCGAAAGCAAAAACTATTTTATGTGATTTAATCTGTATAATAATCCTGTGAAAAACGTATATTTTATTTGACAGACAAAAAAGAATCTGATATTCAGATACTCTAAGTGATCTGCTCAAAGTTACATAGGTAGCAAGTAGCACAGACTGAATTAAAACTCAATCCCCAAAACCCAGGCTCCTAAGTCCAATGGTCCTGCTTCCTCACAGCTCCATGGCCAACCTCTTTGAATCTGATATAGATTTCTGACTCTGCTCATTTTGGAAGGTTACAGGTTGTTTATAGTTACTTTTCCCCTTCAATACTAAATTCAAAGACAAGATTATATCTGCTTTTTATTTTAATTTAACTACACAATGATAAAACCAGAAGTTTAATGATCTCAAAAATGCTAATGTTTCACAATAAGGAGTCTGTATGGACACTTCAGTTGATACCTTAATTTATGGTTTTATCTAGTGTGAATATAAAACAGCAGATTTCATTATATAAACTGCCTTCTTCTGTAAAACGTGGCAGGGTCAACATTTTCTGGGATTCTAGGTTTCAAAGGAAACTAAACAATGGGATGTTGATAAGTGAGTTGCACCATTATCACTGAGAATCTCGCATTTTATTAGGTCTTTTTGCATATTAAAAATTCTACAAGGGTAACCCAAGGTGCCTTAGGATCACTCAATCAATGAAAAACAGACTATATAGAGTGAATAGAAACTCCAAGTCATATTGGTATTCTCTACTCCCCTTCCTCTGGGAATCTTTTCTAATTTTAGAGAAATTTTCAAGTGCTATGCCAGTAATGCTACAGATTCCTTTGATTTGAGGTTTATTTTAAGGCATCACCTCCCAAAATATTATTGTCAGAAAACCAATGTCCTATTTCTATTGTCTGCTCAAGGACAAACAACATCCTTCCAGAAATGCTGCTCTAATGACATGCTATTCTGTAGATTGCTTGTCAGCAATCTACAGAATAGCATGTCATTGATGCTAGTATTAACAGGAGTGGACAAAAGGCAGAAATATTTAATGATGCCACCTCTCCTTTTCCTGGGAATAAGGGGAATATATTTAAGAGCACTTTCAAAGCCCATTTAATTAATTATATAATCTAATCACAACTGCATTTATTGAAAATATAGCACCTTCATAATGGGCTAACATTAATAAACTATATGCTATGTATCAGACATTGTACTTTGCACTTCAAGTTTTATTTCATTTCATCTTCACAGTAACCATATAAGGTAGGTATGATTAGCTTTATTTTACAATTAAGGAAACTGATGGTTTTAAAGATATTAAGTAACTTGTCCAAAGTCACCCTCCTGGCAAATAATACAGCTAGAAGTTGAAGTAAGAATCTCCTGTTTTGAACTCTAAATTGCTTTCTACCTAGTACTTATTATGTACAGAAGCTTACCAGAGACACAAGTGACTGCTCCCAAATTGAAAGGTAATCAAAACTCCTGCAGTGCTAGTTGAGCATACTGATTCTTAGGGGACATTCTGAGAATTTCTCTTCTTTTCTTTTAATTTGACTTTAAGTTCTGGGGTACATGTGCAGACCTTGCAAGATTGTTACATAGGTATACACATGCCATGGTGGTTTGCTGCATCCATCCCTCCATAACCTACATTAGGTATTTCTCCTAATGTTATCCCTTCCCAATTTTTCCACCCCCTGTTATCCCTCCCTTGGCCCCCCCACCCCCAAAAGACCCCAGTGTGTGATGTTCCCTTCCCTGTGTCCATGTGTTCTCATTGTTCAACACCTATTTATGAGTGAGAACATGGGGTGTTTGGTTTTCTGTTCTTGTATCAGTGTGCTCAGAATGATGGTTTCCAGATTTATCCATGTTCCTTCAAAGGATGTGAACTCATCCATTTTTATGGCTGCATAGTATTCCATGGTGTATATGTGCTACATTTTCCTTGTTCAGTCTATCATCAATGGGCATTTGGGTTGGTTCCAGGTCTTTGCTATTGTAAACAGTGCCACAGTGAACATACATGTGCATGTGTCTTTATAATAGAATGATTTATAATCCTTTGGGCATATACCTAGTAATGGGATTTCTGGGTCAGATGGAATTTCTATTTCTAGATCTTTGAGGAATCTCCACACTGTCTTTCACAGTGGTTGAACTAACTTACATTCCCACCAACAGTGTAAAAGTGTTCCTATTTCTCCACAACCTCTCCAACTTCTGTTGTCTCCAGATTGTTTAATGATTGCCATTCTAACTGGTGTGAGATGGCATCTCAATGTGGTTTTAATTTGCATTTCTCTAATTACCAGTAATGATGAGCATTTTTTCATGTTTGCTGGCCCATAAATGTCTTCTTTTGAAAAGTGTCTGTTCATATTCTTCTCCCACTTTTTGATGGGGTTGTTTGTTTTTTTCTTGTAAATCTGTTTAAGTTCTTTGTAGATTCTGGATATTAGATCTTTGTCAGATGAGTAGCTTGCAAAATATTTTTCCCATTCTGTTGGTTGCTGGTTCGCTCTAACAATAGTTTCTTTTGCTGTGCAGAAGCTCTTAAGTTTAATTACATCCTATTTGTCTATTTTGGCTTTTGGTGTTTTAGTCATGAAGTCCTTGCTTATGCCTAAGTCTTGAATGGTGTTGCCTAGGTTTTCTTCTAGGGTTTTTATGGTGTTAGGTCTTATGTTTAAATCTTTAACCTATCTGGAGTTAATTTTTATATAAGGTGTTAGGAAGGGGTCCAGTTTCAGCTTTCTGCACATGGCTAGCCAGTTTACCCAACATATTTATTAAACAAGGAGCCTTTTCCCCATTGCTTGTTTTTGTCCGGTTTGTCAAAGATGAGATGGTTGTAGGTGTGTGGTGTTACTTCAGAGGCCTCTGTTCTGTTCCATTGGTCTATATCTCTGTTTTGGTACAAGTACCATGCTGTTTTGATTACTGTAGTCTCGTAATATTGTTGGAAGTGAGGTAATTTGATGTCTCCAGCTTTGTTCTTTTTGCTTAGGATTGTCTTGGTGATTTTTTTGATTTCATATGAAGTTTAAGGTGGTTTTTTTCCAGTTCTGTGAAGAATATCAGTGGTAGCTTGATGGGTATAGGGTTGAATCTATAAATTACTTTGGGTAGTATGACCATTTTCATGCTATTGATTCTTCCTAACCATGAGCATGAAATGTTTTTCCATTTGTTTGTATCCTCTCATATCCTTGAGCAGTGGTTTGTAGTTCTCCTTGAAGAAGTCTTTCATGTCCTTAGTTGTATTCCTAGGTGTTTTATTCTCTTTGTAGCAATTGTGAATGGGAGTTCACTCATGATTTGGCTCTCTGTTTGTCTGTTATTTGTGTATAGGAATTCTTGTGATTTCTGCACATTGATTTTGTAACTGGAGACTTTGCTGAAGTTGCTATCAGCTTAAGGAGGTTCTGGGCTGAAAGAATGGGTTCTTCTAAATATATAGTCACACCATCTGCAAATAGAGACAACTTCACTTCCTCTTTTCCTAATTGAATACCCTTTATTTCTTTTTCTTGCCTGATTGCTCTGGCTAGAACTTCCAATATTGTATTGAATAGGAGTGGTGAGAGAGGGCATCCTTGTCTAGTGCCAGCTTTCAAAGGGAATGCTTCTGGTTTTTGCCCATTCAGTATGATATTGGCTGTGGTTTGTCATAAATAGCTTTTATTATTTTGAGATATGTTCCACTGATACCTAGTTTATTAAGATTTTTTAGCATAGAGGGCTGTTGAATTTTGTCAAAGGCCTTCTCTGCATCTATTGAGATGATCATGTGGGTTTTGTCTTTGGTTCTGTTTATGTGATGCATTACATTTATAGATTTGTGTATGTTGAACCAGCCTTGCATCCCTGAATGCACAAGACATCAAAAAGCTTATCCATCATGATCAAATAGGCTTTATCCTGAGAATTTCTCATACAATAGGTCTGAGTGGGGCCTTGAAACAAATATTTTTAGCATGCATCCTAAGCATTTCTGATCAGCTAATTGGAGTAATTTCCAGGGTGTAAAGGGAAATATAATTAGATTCTACCATGTAAGTGATTTAATTGTAGAAAAGAATATTAACCACTGTTGATGGGAACATATATTTTGAACATATTTGGCTTCTATAATTATACTAATCAGTACTAGACACTTAGTAGACTTTAACACATTCTTAAATGATCAGGAGAACAAATGTGTATTTTTCCCTTGATAGTTATTCTTTGTGTTTTTCAAGACAAAACAAGTACAAAGTTGTTCCAAATTAGTATTTGAATACTCTTTGTACACAATTTGAACACCAAAATATTCACGTTCTCTGTGTAAATCTTATCCTATTGGTCATATATTGAATAGCCATATCTAATGCCACCATACCCATGATATAATTGTAATAACAAAATGCTCTTATAGGGTCAAGTGGAAATGATTTTATGATTTTCTTTCATGTCTTTATTTATTCATTTACTTTGTTTACTCCATGTCTATCTATTCATCTGCTATGGATTTCCTAAAGCAATTTGTTAGTAGCATGTTTTTTTTTTATGAAAGTAGTATCTAATACTTATTTAAACTTCTTGTAGGTCAGTCACTGGTTATAAGGACTTTAAATATATTAAACACATTTTATACTCAAAACATTTCTCTGCAGTAGCTACTGTTATGATTCCATAATATTTTATAAGTAATGAAACTGAGGCACAGAGCCATTTACTGATCTCTTGCTACAGTTAAAAATTTACAGTATCTACATATGCAAGATAAACAGTGAAGTATCTTCTTGTCAACATGGGAATATTAATTTTCTAGTTTCTCTAGCACTGGATTTCATCCAAACAAATTATTTGCTTGTCAAGTTGCAATACAACTCTCTGGAACTTAGCTTCCATAAAGCAGTGGTTCAATTTTCTACTGTATTTACTTATTAAAATGGCTATTAGGTAAGGGTTTGCTTTTGAAGGGAAGTAGGCAACACTTAGTATCTAGTGAATCAAGCTAAATTGGTAACAGTCATAAAATCAAAACTTTCTCAGTGAAATTTACTTCTCTTTAAGGTATTTACATTCTATTATTCATATTGTTTTCCTTGTGGAATTGTATGCACGGTAAGTATGCATATAGACATGGGGTGTATTAATGATAATTTTTGTTTCATGGCTAACATTTGTAGAGAAGTTACTATATACTAGACACTGTGCAAAATGTTTTTCCGGGATTATCCAAATTAATATTTGCAACTATTTTGATAAGCAATTTCTTCACTTGCTTCAATTTTAAAGATTATAAGAAAGGTTTTAGAGGTGTATGTATGCCTAAGATCCAGTAAAACATAGAATTGGTATTTGAATATATACATCTGGCTTCAGAGATTGCCTTTATAACTACCATGCTCAAACTGAAACCCAGATAAATTCAAATATTGACTAATGGTAGTTGTTGGGTGACTACCACACCCAGTTAAAAAAAATCAACTACAACAAGTGTAGGATAGAGAGGTCTGCCTTTATACTAGTTTAGGTGAAAACATCACAGGTGAAAATTTTAGTTGACCGCAGGGATGAAGTCCCAGTTCTAGGAAACAGTCTCATTGGCTTAGATGTATTAGAGGAAACCTATAACTTTTTCGGAGCAAAGAAATCCTTTGAGCTGGGTAGGCAAAATTTTACCAGACTGAATGGTAAATACATGGAGGAGAACCCAGCTGTGGTATAATTGGGGATGGTTCATAGATAAGTGAGGAGCCTGGGAAGGGACACTAGCTCCTGCAGATTATGAAGGACCCAGAGAGACTTGCCAAAGAGTTCAGATTTTATTGTGTAGATGGTGTGATTTATTTCAAGCAGGTGGCTATCACTGTCAGGTGTACATATCAGACGTGATCGGGGCAGTAGTGATAGAGCCAGATGGCAATCACTGTGGAGCTGATGTGACAGACCTGCTAAGAGAGAGACCTCTAGTTGAAAATGGAGATAATGATGAGAACCAAGGAAGGATCCTTTTGATAGGCTAGGAATTGAGCAAATTATGGTGTCTTCATACAAGGCACTGAACACAGAATGAGGAGGAAGAGGTTTGGGGGAAATTAGTTTGATTTTATATTACATAATTTGAGGTGCTTGGAGGACTTCAGTAAGAAACGTTCAGTTGTCAGTACAGAATGCAAGGGATTAGTGGGAGTGAACAGATTTGGACAGTGGAGGAGAGCTCCTGAGACATGGGTATAGTGAGTTTCAAGCCCAGATGCCTGAAAAGCAATATCGAAGCTCTGCTTTGCCCTGTCTAGATTATAGTTGGATTAAATATTCAGTACCATTTGTCACATTTTAGAAGAGACGTTAGCAAATATTCTGATTAAAAACCTGGATTCTACCTTACCTGATATACCCCAGGTTTGAAAAAAAGAATGCAAAGAGGAAATGATACATGTCTTCAGGTGTTGACATGGCTTCAGGAAACAAATCTAGGAAGAAAACATTCAGTTCAAAGTCAGTGGTTTCGTACCCCCTAGAAGTCTGTACAGGGAGCTGTGGCCAGAGAAACTAAATGAAATAGCCGTGTTGACTTTCTGCTGTGGAACAGAAGTGAAAAGAAAAACAAAAAAACCCAACTAACATTTGGGTGTGAGGATGGCAGCTACCACCAGATGGCAGCTACTCCTTGAGAGGTTCAGCCAGCCAAACAAAGCCGTTGTGTTTGAGGATTTTATAACAGAGTTCACGGTTATCAGGGAAATGCACAATGTGGTCACCAATCAGCAGCACATGTGGACATAGCAGGGCAAGTCAGAATTCCAAAGGTAATGTTACTGGTCAGACCTGCAGTTTTCTAAGCAGACAAGTGATTTGTTCTGTTACCTGGCTATTAAGAATTAACCAGGTCACATTTTTTTCTACATAGAAAATTGGCTTTTTTCTTTCCATTGTTTAATAAGAGAATCCTCCCACTCCTTTCCGAACAGCATGTACTTGATTGACCAGATTTTGGTAGTAGCATCCTTTGTATCTCAAGAGGCTGTTGTGATCTTAGTCACAGACAATGTATGTGGTTATGAAAATATTAAACAGTATAGATGGAACCTAAAAGGATAAACAGATGCTAACAATACAGCAATGTCTATGGATTTCAGTAATAGTGCATCATCTTTCTAGAGTGTAAAAGATGGTAATGAGGGTTTTCTCTTTCCATCACCCTGTAACAATGCTGCAAGCTATGCCATAACACTTTCTTTAGCAGATGATTAAACCAAATCTCAGTGTGAATATCTATTATATTCAAGGTATAACTACCAGAAAATAGCAGGACAGTGATTGACCCAAATATGTTTTGTTCGAAAGTCTCTGTTTTTTCATCTCCCAAAAGCTGTCTCTTCTGCACTGAAAACTCCCTCCAAGAACCGCAGGAGGGAGCAGGTTGAAGGAACAAAAATCTATCCAAGATAGGATTTGCGATGTCTATATGTTCTCCAGCCCCAGCCCCAGAGCAATGAAAACCCCCCTCTGCAGGGGGACAACAGAGAGTTTCTAACCTTTTAGTGGAAAAAAAAGTGTCCTGGGATGGATGCTTAGGTGCTGCCCTTGCTTCACTTTAATCTGTTTAGAAATCAAACCATATGTTTTCCCAGCTATTTTGCATATGATTTTTGGTAAATCTCATTATCTTCAGTGAGCAAAAGGAGTTATCTGGAAGTTAGTACTAAAGAGCATCCAATGAAGGAGAAAATAGATTAAGTGCTCCTCATACCATTAGAGGAAAGAAGAGTGAGTTGAAGCTATCCCCTGCCCTAAACTGACTTGGAAACCTGCTCCCTGCCCTACCATTCTGGAAAATTCAAGAGGGAAATAGAGACAGTATGGATCCGTTTTGACAATTTGAGAAGAGAAATTGCACTGGAGTCGTGAGATGAGCTGGAGTTCCTTATTCTTCAATTTTGGAAACTAATCTTTGTTAATAATAATGATCCCCCAAATTGTATGCACCATCTCATAGTTAAACATAAAGATCATATGCTTTCTCCAATTCTGAACTAATGCTAAAGGCGTGATACTCTCAATTGAACAGAGCAACAACAGGAAAATAACCGTGTTTCGAGATTCTCCTTTTCCTACTCTGTTGGGTGCCCCTGCTTGGTGCTGTTTCGGTACATCAAGCACAACAGCATATGCAGCACTTCGCTTGGTATAAATGTTTCTGAAGCTGATGTTGCTAAGCTGTGGCTAATTTCAAATGCAAAAAAAAAAAATACTTCTCTTGGAAAATATGCTTGCTACAACCTTCATTCCTCCTTCAACTATTTGTGTAGTTCCTAAGCGGAATAAGTTTGGTTTATGCAAAGCTGAAGGGAAAGGGAAAGGAAACAAATACCCAAAAGCATGTTGCTATTTATTCTGTGTCTTCAAACAATCAAATATTTACTTACAAAAGATACTGGAAAAAGGTCATCCAATCAAGGTCATGGGATTTTTTGAGTTAATAATTTTGATCATATCTTTCTTCAGAGTCTGCATTTCTGAAAAGTAAAATTACTTATTCTTAAACTCTATATGCATGGCTATTTTGTTTCTTTTATATCTTCCATAATTTTACAAACTAGTTAACACTTAACAGTCATATATTATGTGTCTTTTCTATGTTAGGCACAGTGGTGGCTGTCAGGTTCCAATTGATTAAGTTTTCACTTAGAATCCCAAACACAAACAGAATTGCAGTTTTTTATTCACAATTAGAAATTTATGGTATTTTTGACCTTTTCCTTTGATTCATTATATTAGTATTCTATTGCCCCTATAACAACTTTCAACAAATATAGTGACTTAGAACAACACAAATTTATTGTCTTACACTGCCTGCAATCAGAAGTCCTGCAATCAAGGTGTCAGCAAGGCTGTGTTTCCTTCTGTAGGCTCTGGGGCTGCAAAAGAGAATGTTCTTCCCTGCCTTTTCCAGTTTCTAGAAGCTGCCTGCATTCCTTGGCTTACAGGCCCTTCCTCCATCTTCAAAGCCTAAAGGACAGCACCTCCAAATCTCTTTTTCTCTCTCTCTTCCTGTCTTCTCTCCTGTTCTTCACTACTCTCCTCATTATGTCTCCTCAGACTCTGACTCTCTTGCCCTCCTTTCAAAAGGAAAGGACCCTTGTGATTACATTGGGCTTGCCCAGATAATTCAAGATAATAATGACATCTGTGAAGTCTCTTGCTATGTAAAGTACATATACACAGATTTTAGGGGTTTGGTCTTGGGTTTCTTCAAGGAGCCATTATTCTGCAAACTGCACTCATACACTTGAACTTATCTCCTCATTAAAATTTACTTGTTTTATGCATTCCTTAAATGTTTTGGAAAATATAATTAAAAGTATGTTAAAAAAAATGATGTGAAAATGTTCTAGCCTTTGAGTCTTATATTAGTCTGGTTTCATGCTACTAATAAAGACATGTCCAAGAATGGGCAATTTACAAAAGAAAGAGGTTTAATGGGATTGTAGTTTCACATGGCTGGGGAGGCCTCACAATCATGGTGGAAGGTGAAAGGCACATCTCACACAGCAGGAGACAAGAGAAGAGACTTTGTGCCTGGAAACTACCCCTTATAAAACCATCAGATCTTGTGAGACTTATTCACTATCACGAGAATAACATGGGAAAGACCCGCCCCCATGACTCAATTACTTCCCACTGGGTCCCTCTCACAACATGTGGGAAATCAATATGATATTTTGGTGGGGACACAACCAGACCATATTAATTCTATACATAGCATTTAGTACTAGTCCCCTGGGTACCAGGGCAGATCTTCTAGGAAGTATATTTATTTCTGGCTGTTACAGAAGGAAACTGTTCATTGAGTGTAAATACTCTCAGTGCAGCACCCGAAGAGGTTCAGTTGCTCCAGCTAAAGGTAAAGTCTCCCTGAAATCTACTAGATGGGACTCTGGAGAATATGTTTGTTTTTGTTGTTGAAAACAGTTAAAATTGAAATTCTGCTGGAGTACATAGTCTTATTAAAATAGAAAATAAACTTAATATTTTGGATCTTAATATGTTTTTCCCAAAGGGAAATCATTACACACAGCTCACACAGCATTAGAGCCATGAGTGTGCCTTGGAAAGACTGAGACTCACTGTGGCTCTATTTCCATATTGAATACAAGCTCATTTAAAACGTGTTTATTTGCCTATTTTCCTATCACTGAGTTTTATGAATAAGTAAACTAGAGCTTAACAATGCTAAGGATATCGAGACATGCCACATGGACTTGGCTTGCAGAAACATCTATTGGGGCAAAAGAGCTGTTAGCTCCTTTCAGACTAATGGATCACATTCTAAGATTAGAGATTTTGGAATGTTGCATTCCTCACCCTAATGAAGTACAAGCTTTCTGACATCACTCTCTCCAGCCACCCTTTGAGGAGGAAGAAGAAAGTAATGACCCACCTTGTGTTAAAAGGAAGAGGGAAAGGGAGGCATGGATGAGGGATTCAGATACATCCCTACTAGACCCCTATAAGCATTCCCCAATTTGCTCTGAAGATTAAGTTGTAGCATAGAAATTATAGCACTGCAGCATGGAGAGCTGAAGTGGGTTCATGTTTTCCAATGGAAGTCTCAAAGTATTTTCTGCAAAGTTTTGGATGGGTTATGGACTAGTGGGAAAAAGCCACATACATATGTTTGATATGCGCACACATATATACTTAAGGTTAGATACATTTCAAAGGATACAATATCTTATCATGAATAAAGTTTTCATGGAGATAGAGAAATAGTGTGAGAAAGGGGTTCTCCTGAGCCCTCTTGTCTTTAATATGGCCTCATATTTGTGGATAATACTGTCTTTGAAAGAAAGGGTGTCTTGTGATCAAGAAAACTCAAATCTTGCCGTGTCATATTCTTTAAACAATCAGTTTTATAATACCATTCAGGAGGAACATGCCTTTCATATGAAAGAAGGTTTTAAAAATCTCAAGACTCCCATGTTTGATCCAAATTCAGTGTCAGCAAAAATTAAATAATTATTCAGGAAGAAAAAAAATTAGCTAGTTTTCCCTGGGTAATAACTCAGCTTTTTCTCTGACATTTCTTTGCAGTTCACATTTCCACTCTGATTTCAGACCCATTTATCTGGGTGGATTTAACTCTCAGTTTGATCCAAAGACTGCTGCCTCAAATCCATTTATCTGCAATTCACAAAGGATTATGTTTTCTATGTTTAGCCAACTCTGTTGGTAGTTGTGGCTTTGCTTTGTTACATCTTTTAGTATTAGTTAACTTTGTGGGCAACATCATGGAATTAAGATCTTTCAGTGCTTCTAATTGGCAGCAAACCTTTGTTTTTCAGTTTATGCTCTAATTATAGTTTGATGAGTAGAAGCACTTTGAAGCTAGTTCTTGTGGCCATTTTCACACATCTTTCAATATTATCCATGCTTTCCAATAACAGCAAGCTATTCCAGAGCAATCTTGAGTTCTGTTGCACTAAATGTGACCTCAATGACTCTACAAGAATCAGAGCCTTGATTCTCATTAGTGGAGGCTAATTTTATGTGTAGTAGTCTTGCACATTACAGTGTTTCATGGAAAAGTTGGGAATAGAAGAGAGGTGACAATAGAAGAAGGGCCACCTAGACCACTGAAGTAATAACAAGAGTCCTCTATTCTACAAAAAGTTCATTATTTCAATTTTCTTCTTTACTACATTTATTTTTACCTTTCTCTAGTAAGAGAGCTTCTTAATCTAAAATTTCCCCTTTCTTTTAACACTAGCTTTGATATAATTGTTATACATTATCATGACAAGCCATATGTGCCTAAAGCGGTCTACTTGAGGTCCAGTAATTCTCCTATCATAGATTGTAATTTTACCAACATATAAATAAGCCAACCCAGCTTTCAATTTCCTCCTTGGATCTGTGTGTAGCACTGATAAGAATTCATTTTTAAAGTGTATTTTAGTAAAACACTCCAGGAATACAGAAATATGTAAGACAATACACAAGTTATCAAAATCATAAACAGCTCTGTAGTGACTATCTTGTCTAAAAATCATTACCAAGAACATTGATACTCCCTTGAGCTACCCCAAGTGGCAACGCCCTACTTCCACCATAGCACTGTTCCAGCCCACCTATTAGCATTACCTTGCTTTTATTTTATAATAAGATTAAAAAATGTGCTTTGCTCATAACTGTAGTGTTTAATTTTGTCTATTTTAAGATTTTGATGACTGGTATATTGAACTCAATCTTCCATGATTTGCTTTTTAAATTATGATAATTATGATTATATTGATGTCTGTGCTTATATATGTTTATCGTTGCATGTTATTCTGAAACAGTTATGCATTGCTCAACAATGGAGATACATTCTGAGAAATGCAGTTAGGCGATTTAATCTTCATAAGGCACACTTACACACACTTAGATGGTGTAGCCTCCTACACAACTACACTATGTGGTATAGCATATTGTTCGTAGGCTACAAACCTGTATAGCATGTTACTGTACTGAATACTATGGACAATTGTAACACAGTTATAAGTACTTCTGTATCTAAATATAGAAAAGGTACTGTAAAAATACAGTATAATTCTGTGGGATCACTGTTATACATACTGTCTGTTTGTAATCTAAAAGTCATTATGGGTCACATGACTATATTTGAACATGTTGCAGTTTATATGCTCTACCAATGAACACTTAGGCAATTTTCTGTTTTGCTATTATAGACACTGCTATGACGAATGTCCTATTTTACTCCTGATGCAAAATGTGTAAAAGTTTCCACAGGTTATGTTCCTGGGTTTTATATATTTGTTTCCAAATTTACTGGAAAATCTCAAATTGCTTTCTAAAGTGGTTTTACCAGTTTGTACATCTACTAGGAATGTGATCAGTTTGTATATCTATTGGCATCAAAGATGTGCATTACTGCACATCTTAGATGATATCAGGCATCCTCAGACTTTAATTTTTGTCAGTTTTTTGAATGTTAAGCACAATTACATTGTGTTTCTGATTTTAACTTCTCTGATATCCAGTGAACTTGAGTAGCTTTCCAAATGAATTTTTGGCCATTCATGTTTCCTACTTTGTGAAATACTTTTGGCATCTTTTGCCATTTTTTTCCTAATGGTTTGTCTTTTCTTATTGATAATAATTCATTATTAACTACCTATGGGATGTCTCCAGAAAAGACTGCCAATACTATCTCAATGATCTAAACTATTTTAAACACACCGGAATGCAATGCAACCCTACCACTAGGTCCTACTACTATCTTTTCTAGAAGGCCTCCTGTCTCTGTAGCTGAGAATCTAGGAAACCCAGGCTCTTCCTTCCATCAACCTGGGGAGGAACCCTTCAGTTATCCCTTATCAGGGATTCAACATTCTCAAAGATCCCAAATCGAAGCCTAAAATCTCTCCTTCCTGACTATTTGTACTTTCTTTTATTTGCACTGAAGTGGAGAGACTCTTCTTGCTGGCAGGACCTTGTTTGATTCTCATCTACCCATCTCTCTTGTTGCTTCTTTCATGTTAGGAAGGTTTGAGGTACTGTGACTTCTTCCAGATCAGGATGTGGGGACATGCCTCCAGTTGTGACCACCTGTGAATCCAGATCTGAGTACAAAGCTGCTCTCAATGCAAGTAATCTGACTACAAACACGATGTAGGTAAACTCCACTCCTCTCCTGTTTACCTAGTCCTGTGTATTTCCTGTGATGTTCTTCATGAGCAGATCAAGCCCTTCATTTTCTCCATCTCAGTTCCTTTGTTTCCCCCACTAATGTCAGCACTCTGCTAAATTTTTTGATTTAACATATACTTACTAATTAATGTAAAAGTGTTACTCCTCCAATACAATAAATGTTTACTCTACAAAACTCTAAAATGAACCAAAGGAGAAAGAGAAAAGGACTTCTTAGAGAAATCTGACACATCCCTAGCCATTCCCTTTGTCTCATGTAACTTCAGCTCAGTAAATTTTTTTTCTTCCCTAAATAAAATCCAGTTCAAAACACAGGAGTTATTTATTCTTAGTTTTTTTGATTTGGTGGCTTTTTCTGTTTAAAAATTTTCTTTGTTTTTTGTTTTGTTTCTCTCATATTTCATGGATCACTACTGAAATAATAAGGCTTGTAGTTCTGAATAGTTATACCCTTAGCCAAATACTCTTAGTCAGATATTAAGTCTGGAATTTTCTTTCAGTGGAAAGCATAGGTCCACATTTATTGGTAGAATGTAACTTACAGTTAAAAATTTTATATTGGAAAATCTCCTCCTGGGCCACTCATTAAGGAAAGATAAATGGAAACAGATTTGTCCTTAAATTATAACCACCAATGTGACATAAAACCTTGGCATATAGTTAACTTTCCTTGTTTTGTAGTTCCCTGTCCCACTCTTCTCTTTAACTTAGCCTCTTTCTCCAGCAACCTGTCAGTACTCTGCCCCTACATTGCTGCATCTATCCAATTTTTTTGTCTGAAAAGTTACCTCCTGAAAGTCTAAAGGAGCCTTGAGGGGAGTTTTCAGAGCTTCTCCCGATTCCCTTGCATTTTTCAACTCCTTTAAAGGTCCTCGGCTATATCCTCTGTCTTAGCTAACTAGGGTAAGTAAAGCCAGGGGATAGGAATTTGGATTGCCCTACTTTCAAATGATCTACTGCTAAAGAACAGAGATGAAGTTTGCTATGTGTCTCAGTCCTTTCGTACTACTGTGACAAAATACCTGAGACTGGGTAGTTTATCAGGAACAGAAATTTATTTTCTCACATTTCTGTACACTGAAAAGTCCAAGATCAAGGTAATGGCAGGTTTGGTTGTCCAGTGAGGGCTGCATTTTCCAGAGGGAAGATGTCTCCTCCACGTTTCCTCGTGTGGAGGAAGGTGGAAGGGCCATTAAGCTGAAAGCTTGCAGGAAACCTTTTTTATGGAGACCTTAACCACATTCACAAGGGAAGAAACTTCATGACCTAGTGACACCTTAAAGGCCCACATCTTAACACCATCACATTGGCAATATCCGAATTTTGGACAGAACACATTCAAACCATAGAAGTATGTCTCCCTTTAGGAGCAACTACCCAAAATTTTCTTTCTCTGTGCCACTGAGTGTTCACTTGAATGTTTTTACCATGTGGTTTCTTCCCGCAATTTGCTGATGCCCTCCTGATTCCAATTTAAATTGCTTTAGTGGCCTTTGCTTTAGTTCTACATCCATTGAACATTGAGGACTTTCAGTGGTTTAGTTAAGAGCAGGAGTGGATCCAGATGATCTCAAAATGGCTTTTGCTTGCCCCTTGATTCCAAAAGGAATTCAAAACATCTGGGGATATTGACTAAAAAGTCTCCCTAGATTTAGGTAGGCAGTTCTTCCTTTTTCTTTTAATACTGGGGCTTTCAAAGGCATTTCAAAAGAACACAATTATTCTATGATATTTAATTTAAAGACATATTAACAAACACTGGTCTCTCCAGTTTTCTGCGTCAAATAAATAGAGCTGTGTCCTCATCTGGACAAGTAAAAAGAAGTAGAAAGGAGGAGAGCCTGGATAATTTCTGCATCCTGTTTTTCAGCGTTTTGAACAGCCCATTTTTCTATAACCTGCTCCCTAATTCTTACTAGGTATCTTTATATATGATTGGTTCTGAATTGAATTTGGTCTTAGAACCATGGCCACACATAAAATACATTTTCATATGTTTCTTTGGAGACTTCAATGGGGATATCATTTCTTTCTTTCTTTTTCTTTTTCTTTTTTTTTGTTTTTTGAGAAAGAAACTCACTCTGTTGCCCAGGCTGGAGTTCAGTGGCACTATCTCAGCTCACTGCACCCTCTGCCTCTCAGGTTCAAGAGATTCTCCTACCTCAGTCTCACCTGCCGGGTTCAAGTGATTCTCCTACCTCAGCCTCCCGAGTAACGGGGATTACAGTCGCCCACCACCACACCTGGCTAATTTTTGTATTTTTAGTAAAGATGGGGTTTCACCATGTTGGCAAGCCCTGTCTTGAACTCCTGATCTCAGGTGATCTGCTTTCCTTGGCCTCCAAAGGTGCTGAGATTACACTTGTGAGCCATCACGCCGGGCCGGCATATCATTTCTAAATTGAATAATAATAGTTCACGTTTACTGATTACATATAATGTTCCCTGCTTGGGGAAAGCGTTCTATGGGTGTTATTTCAGTAAAAAACTTGTCGGGTGAGGTAGCTCATGCCTGTAATCCCAGCACTGTGGGAGTCTGAAGTGAGTGGATTACGAGGTCAAGAGTTCAAGACCAGCCTGGCCAACATGGTGAATCTCGTCTCTACTAAAAATACAAAAATTAGCCAGGCGTGGTGGTGGGCACCTGTAATCTCAGCTACTTGGGAGGCTGAGGTAGAGAATTGCTTGAACCTAGGAGGCAGAGGTTGCAGTGAGTTAAGATTACGCCACTGCAGTCCAGCCTGGGTGACAGAGTGAGACTCTCTCTCAAAAAACAAACAAACAAACAAAACAACTTACTCACAGGTATAAAATGGTAGAGTCAAAAATTAAGTCCAAGTGAGTTTGATGCTTGGGTCCTAGCTCTTTACTACCATTCTCCACTGGATACATTTGATCACAGACAGGCTATTGTAACTTCCTCAAGGAGAACTTTGCCTCTTTCGGGGAATCCCTGCTTCACATCTTGACCCTCTGTTTAGCAGTGGCACCTAGGAAGTCATGAGCTACCTGCATTTTTGTTGCCTTTATATCTTCATAGCCTCCTGTATATCAGAGCAAGTTCAGATATTTACATTGGTTAAGTCATGATTTATCTTTAACACTGATTTAAGACATGGTCTTGTAAGAGAACCCTGCTTTTAGGAGCTTCTAATGTATTTGCTGAATGAAAGCTACTTTGACTTAATCCAGAATGTAAATAATGTCTTCAAACAATCACATTATATTTTAGCCTCTCATCATTGTTCAGTTTACCTGTCTGCTTTGCTTCACTGATTACCAAAAGCAGGAAAATAACTGAGAAGGCAGCTTTTTTTTTAATAAAGAAAAAAATGCAGAAAACCAAAAATATGATAAATGGGGGCAGTGGGAATTGGTGCACAGACCCATATCCATGGAATGCAGAAGATCGGATTGACAACAGAAAATTAGTGAGCTGTAGAAATGTGAAACTCAGATGCATTCTAGAAAGGGGAGAGAGAGACTAGAAAATAAAACAGCAGTAACACAGGGAAGAAAAATGGTCATGTCAGAAGCAGAGAGAGCCGAAATGAACAGTTAATGAAAGAATTTCTAAGGGAAGGACTTAGGGCATCATACAGAGAGAGATAAATAGCATCAGGGAGAGGTCCCACCCATGGCTGATCAGATTCAAATGGCTGGATCCTTCAAACTAGATTTTATATGAGAAACCAAGCAAAACGCTGGGCATTAGCTCATATTTTAGGTCCCACTAAGGATATTAGGGTTGACCTTTAGCATCAGGGATGTTTTTCAATGAATAATGTTATATCTTTCTATTTTTTTCCCTAAAACTCCAATTTAGGGCTTAGATAACATTTTAGACAATATATTTTATACAGAGACCACTGACCCACAAAAAAACAATTATCCACATTGTAAAATACAATTATTTTTTCCATAATAGAATTTTCATATATATATATATATGTATATATACACACCTTTTAAATTAAGTAGAGAGCATAAATATGTATTCATTTTCAGAAAAAATATGCATGTTATGCTTATGCAGTAACAGTAACACACACACACATGCACGCACACACAAACACACACACATGCACACACAAACACAAAATCTTCACTTCTATTATTGGCCTTAGAGAAGAAAATAAAACTTAAGGAGAATTAGAAAAAGAAATAGGCAAAGGTAAGGGATATGGAAGTAGAATAGATACACATAGCCTGAAAGGCAACAGACAGCCTAAGGCTCTGGTGTCTTTCTGAAAAAAATCAGTAATGTGGCTCACTCCGTGTTTCAAACTTGTACCTTCCAAACTACAATCTACACTGCTCTTAGAATCATCTTTGCACAAATCTGATTATATAGTTTTCTTGCCTCATTACTTTCAATGATTTCTTATATTCTCTTGAATGAAGTAAAAATTTCTTAGTTTGACGTTTTTCTCACAACCTACTTTTCTCTTTTTATTGGCTTCACCACCACTGCACACATTCTACCCTGCAGCTACTTTGAACTATCTTCCGTTTCTTTCAAGTGTGCTACTTCCTCTATATGTGCTCTTTTTCTTCTCTTTTTCTTGCACACAGGTATGTGCTAGCATAATGAGTAAAATGGTTCTATGTCATTTCTTGGAGGAAAGCAAATTTCTCTTCCTTTCCTCCTGCTTCCATTCCAGAGACAACTAATTTCACCTCTCTCGAATAATAATTTTGATATTGATCTAAATTTCTAAATAAAATGCTTAGATTGCAGCAGTTTTATTTTTCAGCCTGAATTATCAATAGCTGCCCTCCTTTTTAATGTAAGAATTTAGATATTTTTAGTTATCCAGTTGCTATTTCCACCATGCATGAATAGTCCTTCTATCCCCCAACATTCTGATATTGTTATATGGAATTTTTATAAGACTTCCATTCTGTATTTATATTATTATTACATAAGCACTGCTTACAAATGACCTAGCCAATAAACTATAATTACTTTTCCCTCCTAGAAGCCTTTTGATTTTCCTGGGCACTAATAATTTTCATATCTTTAGGTATTCATCAGTAACCAAGTCTCTAAAAATTTCCTGAATCTCCTCTAAAGACACTTAGTTATTTTATATATTCTGTCCATTTCGTTTTCCTGAAGCAATACTCCTTCTAGTATGATCTGATTGCCCTCTATTCTTGGAGAACAGCTGTCATGCCAGCTCCTCCCTTCACATATATTGAAGGATTCCCTTCACTGCTATCCACGTTTGATTTCCTGTTTCTTGTTATCTCATAGCTCTCTTTTTCTTAGTTTATATCCTCATTTTGATGGAGTATATCCTTCAGTATTTCCTTGGAATGCATGCATGGGAAGTCACTTTTTTGAAAACCTGTGTGTTTAAAATTATTTTTATCTCATCCTGACTCTTACTAAAAGTTTGGAGACGTATAGAACTCTAGGTTGGAAATATTTTGTTTTGAGAATTTTGAAGGCATTTGTGCAGCTGAAAATGAGTAGAATAATATAAACAAAACAACTGACTAGTCTTGCTTTAAATTCTTGGCTCAAAACTTCAAATGACCAGAGGGTCACATGCTACTTTTATAGTCATTTGTTTTCCGACTCTCCTAGAAGCTTATTTCACATTCTTCCTTTCTCTTCAATTTCAACTTTTTTCTCTATTCTTACTTTCAGCTGATAGCCTTAATGACACTTTCAGTGAAACAACTGAAACATTCAGCAGAAATCCCCAGATTCATAGAATTACGTCTGACTACCTACTATCATCTGATCCAACCACTGAGCCTTCCTGTCTGGTCCCACAGATGTACCAGTTTCCTCTATCTCATTTAAGACCATTGTTTAAAATAATTTGATTGGATGTTGGCAAGTTATAATTGTATATATTTATGTAGAACAAAGTGATGCTACAAGTATACGATGTGTTATTATTGAATTAAACTAATTAATATATTCATCACTCAAACCCTTATCATTTATTCCTCCTGTCTAACTGAAACATTTTACCCTTTGACCAACATTTCCTCCTTCCCTAGCCTCTGGTAGCCGCCATTCTTCTCTCTGTTTCTATATGTTTTCATTTTTAAGTTTCCAAATATAAATGAGAACATGCTGTATTTGTCTTTCTTTGTCTGAATTATTTTATTTAGCATAGTGTCCTCCAGGTTTATCCAGGTTGTCTCAAATGACATAATCTTCCTCTGTTTAGGGCTGATTAGTATTCCATTGTGTATATGTACCACTCTTTCTAGTTTTAGTTTTTTGAGGAAGCTATATACTATTTTTCATAATGGCCATATTAATTTACATTCCCACCAGCAGTGTGCAAGACTTCCCCTTTCTCCACATCCTTGCTAATGGTTATCATCTGTCTTCCCTCTTTCTTCCTTCCTTCCTTCCTTTCTTCTTTTTTGACAATAGAGTTTCACTCGTGTTGCCCAGGTTTGAGTGCAATGGCAGGATCTCGGCACACTACAACCACTGCTTCCCAGGTTCAATCAGTTCTCCTGCCTCAACCTCCCAAGTAGCTGGGATTACAGACATGCACCACCATGCCCAGCTAATTTTGTATTTTTAGTAGAGACATGGTTTTACCATGCTGGCCAGGCTGGTTTCGAACTCCTGACCTCAGGTCATCCACCCACCTTGGCATCCCAAACTTCTGGCATTACAGGCATGAGCCACCACGCCAGGCCTCATCTTTCTGATAGTAGTCATGGTATGAGATGATATCTCATTGTGGTTTTAATATGCATTCACTAATGATTGGTGGTGTTTAACATTTTTCAATGTATCTGTTGGCCATTTGCATTTCTTCTTTGCAGAAAGGTCTTTTCAGGTCCTTTGCCTATTTTTAATCGAGTTATTTGTTTTCCTGCTACTGAATTGTTGAAGTACCTTGTATATTTTAAATATAAACCCCTTATCAAATGTGCGGCTTGTAAATGTTTACTTTCATTTTGTAGGTTGTCTGTTAACTTCATTGTTTCCTTTGCAATGCAGAAGATGTTTAACTTGATGCCATCTCATTTGTTATTTTGTTTTTGTTGACTGAACATTGGCCACTCTTACCACTTCTAGTCCATGTAGTAATGAATGTCCTTGCCAGAGCAATTAGGCAAGAGAAATAACTAAAAGGCATCTAAACAGGAAAGGAAGAAATGAAATTGTTATTACTTGTTGACAACACGTAAACATCTAAGTCTAAAGATTCCCCCACTTCCAAAACCTTTTAGAATAAAAAGTTGCAGGATACAAAATCAACATACAAAAATGAGTAGCATTGCTTTACACTAACAAAAAACTATCTTAAGGAACAAGACACAACCAATTAACAAACAAGAAATTAAGAAAACAATTGCATTTATAATAGCAACACAAAATAAAATACTTAAGAATAAATTTAACCAAGGAGGTGAAATATACAGGTCTTATGAAATTACAGAACTTTAATAAGAGAAATTAAAGAACATACAAGGAAATGAAAAAATATTCTGTGTTCATGGTTTGGAATAATTAATATTGTTAAAATGTCCATACTACCCAACTTGATCTACAGATTCAATGCAATCTGCATGAAAATTCCAATGCCATTTTGTTTTTACAGAAATAGGAAAAACAATCCCTAAATTCATAATGGAACCACACAAATGCACACACATACAAAACCTAAACAGTCAAAGAGATTTCGAGCAAAAAGAGCAAAACTGGAAGTATCAAACTACAAAGTCAGGTAAATTATAAATAGTTCCCAACTTGGATGTTTTGACTTATAATTTTTACACTTTACATTGGGGTTATTGGGACATAACCCTGTTGCAAGTCGGGCATCATCTGTATATTACAAACCTACAGTAATTAAAATAGCATAATACCAGCATAAAAATAGATATATTAATGAATGGAACACAATAGAGAGCCCCAAAATGAACTCATGTACTTACAGTCAATTGCTTTTGACAAAGCTGTCAAAAACATACAATGGGGATACACTTTGAAAAACTGGATAACCAGTGCAGAAGGATAAAATTGGAGCTTTATCTTACACCGTGAACAAAATCAATTCAAAATAAAGACTTAAACATAGGACCTGAAACAGAAAAAATCACAGGGCAAAAATTACATAACATTGGCCTGGGTATTTATTTTTATTTGACTCCAAAAGCTCAGGCAACAAAATTGAGAATGCCTTTGTTTTCCCTCTTTCATTTATATCAAATTTTCCCTTTCAAAAGAATCTGTCCAATCAGCGTAAAAGCATGCTTTTTCTCTCATTTCAGGAAAAGTAAGGACATTTCTCTGTATTCTACTACAGTATAATTTTATTGTGTGATCATATTTAAAACAGTATTTTTTGAGGTTTTTTATTTTTGGTATTATCCTATTCTAAGTTTGTGGTTGCAATTAAATCTCTCCTCTCTCTGGTATTAATTGTAGGATTCCATTTTCAAATTTTTAAAAATTAATTTATTTTACTGTAAGTATTCTTCTTCCTGAATAGATTCTATTTTGACAAAGTTGCTTTTATTTTATTTTTTCTATTTCATTCTCTGACCTTATATTTCCTCAGAAGCCTGCTAATCTTTGGTTGAGTACTAGTGTTTTACATTTATGGAGCTGATTTCAAATGTATGAGTGTCACTTGAAAATAATATTGCTTTTACATTTAGTTAGAGAACCTCTAATACCTCTATTATATGGTCTTTTAACTTGAGCAAAGCATTTTCTCTAAATAAGACTGAATCTCCATTTTAATTAATTGCCAGTATTCTTGTCGCAAAATATAAGAACTGGACTAAGAATTCCAGCATCCATAATGCAGACGTGTGTTTAATTTTTGTGTTTTCAGTACACTACACATACTCTCAGTTTGATCTGTTAATTCCCCAGTCCAGAAAACGTCACATCATTCTTGTCACAATTAGGAAATAGCAATTTGGCAGCTATACAGAGAGGTAGAAGAGACCCAAAAATTTGTTTATTGAAAACTTTCAACTTTCAACAAATCATCATAATTGTAGCTTCCCCTTCTTTCTGTCTGTCCCCAGGCATCCCAGACAGACTAAAACATCACAACAAGATCTGCTTTGCTCCCTGCAGTTTGAAGGAGGGAACTGGGGAATGGGCTGCTGCTTCCTCAGACCAAGTTCAGGTCACAAAGGGGAGAGATAGGGCAAGGCAAATAAAAACCCTATCAAATTCCTACCTTTTTAGAAGTGGTGTCTTTCTTTTTCTTCTTTCTTTCTCTTTCTCTCTCTCTTTCTCTTTCTTTCTTTTGGTTATTATTAAGCTTAAAGTTGGTTATTTCTATGAGGTCAGTTCAACTACTTTTTTATTTTTTTTTCTCTCTCTCTTTTTTTCTTTTTGCTGTTTCTGTGGTGGAACAAGAGCTTAGAGCACTTCCTACTTTACGATTTTGCTGTTGGTCCATACAGCCAAATTCTAGTTCCTTTGTAATAGTTTTCAAGTCTCTAACCAAAATATTTTCTTTTAACTTCTTATAAATATTTACCATAATTATTTTAATGTGTAGGCCTGCTAAATCATTATCTATAGTTCCTGTGGTTTTTCTCTATTTTCTTTTTCCCTTTGATTTCCACCAAGGTTCATCTCTTTTACAGTCTGGGTTTTTTGTTTTTGTTTTTTTTTTAATTGAATTCTAGGTTGTATACAAAAGTTTGTAAATATAGTTGGAATCCTAAGGTGTTGTTTCTTTGCACAAGATTTACTTTGCGTACTTTGTTTATGATAGGTGGCTAAATAGGGACAAATCCAGAGATCAAGACAATTCACGTAGGGGCTTAAGTTTTTTGAGGTCTAATCTATTTCTGATTTCATCCTTAATCATAGGCTGAATGCTTTTGAGATTCCAATTAAATTATTTACCAGTATCCTATTTTTGTTTTTATTAGGTCTTCCATTTTTTTTCTCTCTAGCCCCAAGAGTCCTAAACGTACTTTCTTATCTTCCCGACAGTCTTTGTGACAATTTGTTAAAAATAAAATGTAGGGCCCATTTCTCTGGTTTTCTTTCCTCCAGGATCATTACTTTGTAAACTATATCTGATATCTGCAAAGAAAAACTTTATTTAATTTTATTCAAATGTTTATCTTTTCTAGCTTTTTTAGTGGGAAGATTGGAACTCCACAGCAGATTAAAAGCTAGTCTGCCATTGTCTGAAACAGAATACCTAATTTTGAAAGCTTTAGAAAAATGCATTAGAAAGATAACTAGCCACAAACATCTCTAGAATACTCAGAATTTCTAAAATCCTAGATTATTTTTAAAACTGTAGACAATTTACTTCCTCAGAAGTATACAGATATAGTGTGTTTTGAAATGTCTTCTTAGTTTATGTATCATAACGACACCACTTTTCTTCTTTATGAAATAATATGGTTCTACTTATCTCAGTGTTTTTGCTAGCTACCCCAAGTCACCGAGAAACATGATAAATGTAAGATTTTCATTTTTTAAAAAGCAAAATATAAATTACACTAGATATTTATATATAATGTTAATAAATATGTGATCTTTTCATTTAGTTTTTTGTTTAACTAAGGAGTTTGAGAAGAGCCTCACAAATAATGTTACAATGTGATTTTACTCGACTAAATTTTATATGGGGTCATATAATTTGGCTTGCATTTTATTTAATTACAATTCATTCATTTCTTAAAACAAAAATTATGAAGAAACTGTGGTACAATACACCACGAAATATATGCATCTATAAAAAGGAATGAGATTGTGTCCTTTTCAGGGACATGGATGGAATTGGAAGCCATTTTCCTCAGTAAACTAGATCTGTAACAGGATACCATTGACCTCACATCATGTTCTCACTTATAAGTGGTAGCTGAACATTGAGAACACATGGACACAGGGAGGGGAGCAACACACACTGGGGCCTGTTGGGGGAGGGCAGTGGTGGGAAGAGAGCATCAGGAAAAATAGCTAGAGGTTGATAGGTGCTGCAAACCACCGTGGCACACCTTTATTTATGTAACAAACCTGCACATCCTGCACGTGTACCCTGAAACTAAAAAGAAATAAAATACATAAATAGAAAACATAAAAAGATAAATAAGAAAGTTTTATTTATATAGCTCTATGGAGAGCTATATAAGTCAATTAGTTATTTCTGGCAGTGTAAAATGATTCAACATATATTTTTTATGCATGTGGAAAGAGCCAATTGGGTTCTAATTTAGTGATTTTCAGCTGTGGCTTTGCACCAAACTTTTGTGTAAATTTATAATTTTATAGGCCCTATTCCAGGCCTGTAGCATAACATTCTCTTAGATATACTACTGAGGCATTTTTAGTTTCTAAAACATTGCAGTGTGGGCTTATGGGCAGTCAGAGATGGAGGCCACTGTTGAGTGAGCTTGTTAAGTTCAACTTCTCTCTGAGGATGGTGGCCACAGGGGAGAAGGTATGTTTGAGTCACCTGTTCCTACTTCTCTGAACACAGCATTGTTACATGAACTAAAGTGAATCATCTAACCTCTATATTACTAAAACCAGAAGCCCAAGATAGGTATCCTGATTTGAGAACTCCCAATAAGAGTACTCTTCCTTTGGAAAATTTGAACACAAACTTAAAGAACACAAACACACAGAGATAGAAAGAAGAATCTAGAGCAATGAATAAAAGAAAAAACTGCAATGTGAAAAGCAACAGGGTGCACACACTGAGATGGGGGTGGGGACAAAGAGAGAGAGAGACGAAACAAAAGAGAGACTTTTCAGCATAACATAGACAGCATCATATATCCACGTCATATTGAAGGACATGATAACCAGGTCTTCAGGTCTGTACTTGGGTCTGGAGAGTTGATGTTGTATCATGGGAAGAAGAGAAGTAGTCATCATTTCAAGCCTTATAATGCCCGTGTGCAGCAGCTTGACCAACTTGGGGCATATATATTACTATCCTTGTGTATTTTTATGTGACCTGAAATAAACTGGGTATTTCTCTATTTCTTAAAACTTGAAGAACATTAATTAACAGATTTATGAATGAATAAGTCTTTAAAATTAGAAAAAAAAAGTATTATATAGGAAGAGTGAGGCAACAGACGTGGAAATACCAAAAGGAAGCAATATTTAAATGATATTTTACATTTTAGAGGGAATCTGTCTGAATTTAGAAGAGAAACATTTAATATTCTTTGTAATACAGCACTGGGTCATAGCTTTAATAAATAAGGTATAAATTATGTTTGGAAAAAGTGGAAAATAGGTCTTTGAAGCAAATTGTTATTTGGGGGCAATCCTGGAGTCTGATTTTTCAATGAAAGAATCCTTTCTCTCAGGGGGTGGGAACAGAAGCTTTCTTATATTCGTTGATTCACAAGAGAGAACCTTCATCAGGACTGCTAGACAGTGATATTTTTCTCCTATCGCTAGGGCAAACCTGTAAACTGGTATCTCAGTCCTACATGAGAAAGCCAAAGAGAAATACTTGGATTTTTTAGATGTTAACAGATGAAGACGCTGTGTTGGGATAGTGCAGCACTTCCAGAGTTCATCAGAGCAAAAATATGAACCAAGGTATCGAAATGAGCTAAAGTGGGACAATTTTAGTTCCTTTACAAAAATGCTGTCTGGGAGGAAAAAGATCTTCATCTTTCAGATGAACCCTGAAGACAGAGCTAGATCGCTTTGGGGCTACACAAGTAGTTGATGAATTTCTAGCATAGAGATGAATCCAAAGGGACGTAAAAGACCTAAAAATCTGCTACAATTGGGTTTGTGGGGTGGTAGGAGTGGGTGACTGGTGGAGGGGACAGGGGCGGGGGTGAGAGGAGGTTGGTAGAGGTGGGTGGGGCTGGTGGGTGGGAGTTAGCTCTCTAAATAACCCAGGAAAGTGTCTCCTGACAGAAGGAGTTAAGCTTAAGTATTTGCCAGGTTCCAAGAGTTTGAGGGCAGCTTGTAATACTAAGCTAAGTGTTTGCTGTAGGAAGCCTCCAAAGTGGCCCGCAAAGACTCTTGCACACTGGTATTTATACCATTGTGTAGGCCCCTCCCACATTAAGTACTCCTGGCTAGTGTAACAGTTGGATATCGTGGTAATGACGAGGTGTGAATTCTGATGTTAGGTCTTAAAATACATCACTGCTTCTGCTCTGCTCTCTTGGAACATTTGTCAAAAGGACACTTAAGAGGCCCTATAGAAAGATCCCCAGAGTGAGGAATTGAGGCCTCTTGTCACAGCCAGGATCAGTTTGCCAGTCATGTGACAGTTATTTTAGAAATGAATCTGCTGACCCCGTTAGTCTTTTAGGCGACCAAAGACATACTTAACATTTTGACAGCAACTTAATGTGAGAGACTCAAGTCAGAAGGACCTAGCTAAGATGCTCCTGAATTCCTGGCCCAGGGAAATGTTGTGAGATAATAAATATCTATTGCTTTTTTAAGCTGCTAAGTTTGGGGGTAATTTGTAACATAGCAATAGATCACTAATAACAATTTTGTACCTGGAAGTAGGAATGCTGCCAAATAAATATCTAACAATGTGAGAGAGGCTTTATAACTTATGGGTGAGCAGAAGTGGGAGTATTAGTGAAAACCTGAAGTGCCATGAATAGACTGTTAGTAGAAGAATGATGGAACTTGAAAAGTAAGAAAAATGTTATTGGAATCTGGAAGACAGGGAATTTTTTTTTTTTTTTTTTTTTTTTTTTTTTTTTTTTGCAGGTATCAAAAAGACACAAAGGAGCCAGGGCAGTGGTATGATCTCAACTCACTGCAGCCTCGGCCTCACAGATTTAAGCAATTCTCAGATCTCATCCCTCAGCCTCCCAAGTAGCTGAGATGACATGCATGTGCCACCACCTCCAGCTAATTTTTCTATCTTTAGTAGAGATGAGGTTTCACCATGTTGGCCAGGCTGGTTTCAAACTCCTGCTCTCAAGTGATCCACCTGCCTTGGCCTCCCAAAGTGCCAGGATTACATGTGTGGGCCACTGTGTATGACAGGGAATCTTTGATGGGAGAAAGTATAGCAACTCTATCATCTGTGGGAATGTGGAAAATAAAAAAAATGTACGTAATAGATTGAGTAATCAAGCTAAATTTATTTCCAGGAACTTTTAAAGATACTTTCTTCTGGCCGGGTGTGGTGGCTCATGCCTGTAATCCCAGCACTTTGGGAAGCTGAGATAGGTAGATCATGAGGTTAGGAGTTCAAGACCAGTCTGACCAAGATGGTGAAACCCCATCTCCACTAAAATAAAAGTTTGCAGGGTGTGATGGCATGCGCCTGTAATTCCAGCTACTCAGGAAGCCGAAACAAGAGAATCACTGGAACTTGGGAGGCAGAGGTTGCAGTGAGCTGAGACTGCGCCACTGTACTCCAGTCTAGGTGACAGGTGACAGAGTGGACTCCGTCTCAAACAAACAAACACAACTTTTTTCATTGTGGTTTTGATTTGCTTTTCTCTAATGACCAGTGATGTGGGGCTTAAAACCTAGATGATGGGTTGATAGGTGCAGCAAAGTACCATGGCACATGTATACTTATGTAACAAACCTGCACGTTCTGCACATGTATCCCAGAACTTAAAGTAAAAAAAAAAAATACCTTCTTCTGTCTTCCTGCTGCTTATACTGAAGTGTGGGAGGAGAAAAATGAGCTACAGGAATGGCTGCTAAACTAAAGAGAGCCAGTAATTGCTGATTTTTAGAATTTCTAGCCTCTCCTGTTTGGGAACAATCCTAAAATTGTTTGGGATTGGAAATGGATTCCACCTGATCGTCTTTCCTGAAAAACATGATCTAAATATGAAGCTCAGGATGTGGCTGTAGAATCATCTATTAGAGTTCAGATCCATGAAATCTAGTGCCTCAGAGAATAATTCAGTGAAACAGCAGATGCTAGTAAGCTTACAAGTTGCTGCTAAGCACTCTTGGCAGAACCCCAAGGTAAGTTAGGGCTTATCACAGAATGATTTGTTTGTGTGGCTTTTGTCTGATATAGTGAATTCCTATATGATTACTGGGAGACCCACACAATTTCAATGAAAATTATATTGGTCAAAATGCAGTCAGATTGTACCCAAAATAAGAGTCAACACAAAACGAACAACAGTCTTCGGATTCTCAAACTTCTACAAGAAATAATTAGGCTGCAAAAAACTGTGCAGCTGCAAAAGTAGGCTATGTTTCATTGAAAAGAAAGGCTATATCTATCAAAGGAACTATAGCTACATAGGGTGGAGGTAAATAATGAAGGAAAAATATTTATACCTTGCCTCCTTTCTATTACTACAGCCTTCTTTTCTACAATGGACTTTAGGGGGAGGGTAAGAACATTGGATGAATAAAGACTAAAGTTTTGGTTTTGATATGGGTCTGAATAAACAAGTTTCTGAAGCAAAATCTAGTCTGTGACTCAAAGTATCCAGTAGACTTTGTGGTACGCAAGAATGGCTAACAATTTAATTTATTGTGCAATGAAGTATACTTCTGAGAGTGAATTGGGCTCTTTTAATGGTTAGTGCTAGGAAATTTGCTGTATCTTTTCATTATTCTTCTGGGTTACAATAACTGCTTCTTACTCTCCAAGCCTTGTTTCTTAGATTCGTATTCTTCTTTCATAAAAAACACTCAAATAAATCCTATGTAATTTTATGTACTTGTTTACATGATTGGAAAGTCTAACTGAAACTGGAAATCAGGTAACTATCCATGGTAATATGTGACTCACTAAGACAGATTTGTATTACTCGTCTGAAAATTCCAATCTTCTCCTTTGAAATGTGTTTGTACTTGGGAGAACTTTTTTGTGATAGCTTTAACAATTTGTTCAGTACTTACTTTCTATTTTCATTAAGATTGTTTGTTCACTAAATGCTATGGCAGGGCTCTTCATAATTAATGAACCTTACTTTGGGAAGGCACGTGTTTTTCTCAAGTTCAAAGAGTCCCACGGACATTCTTTTTTGTTCTGGTAGTCAGCCCGAATTCAGATTTGGCAAATGTGAACCAAACTCTGAAACTCTAAAAATGTGGTTCTATCTAGTTTTTAATCTATAGAAAATCTCCATGCTTTATGTTTCTATCCCTCTCTGTACTTTGCCATCACCTCACTGTTAAAATATGATGCTTTGACTGAATTTGCTTGTTTAATATAACCACACAAAATTTCCTTTAAACACTTAAGGTATATGATGGTATGTACCAGATCATTTGCATTTACTGTCTTAAGCACCTAACAGGCTTCTGAAACATAGTAAATGCACACACAAAATATCTAGAAATAACTGAATGAAGAGATAATAGATAGATAGGCAAACATTATTCTTTTTATATTTTGTTTTGTATGAGTTTAGCCAGTATCTCAGAGATATCCTCCTGATGAGATATTTAATAGTTTAAAGAAAATATTAATTCTGGACAGATTATAAAGCCAAAGGTACACATTCAGTAATTATGAAAAGCAGCATTAGATCTCTCACAGCTAAAGCTGAAAATAATTATCTTGTGATGCCTGTGATATTATAGAGAGTGCTAAAGCATACAAAGAAATTCAGAAAAATACAATTCATTAGTAAGCTCGTGACTGTTTTATACAGAGATTTGTGTTATAACTTCTTGAACTCAAAGGGATATATATTAAGGCCTGTTTTCTGAATTAGAGTTCACCTAGGAAGTAGAAGGGGAGCCCAACACCTTCTCTATAACACACGTCTGAAGATAATGTTAATGGAGCCTTTCTTTTCTTTCCCCTCTCCTTCCTCCATATGGAGGGCACTTTATAGGTAGTACTTTATAAGGCAGTCTCAGGTCCCCAGTGAATGCTCATCATAGCAGATATTTTCAAGAGGATCATTGTTTCTTTAGCTGCTCCTCAGAGGCCCCTAACAAGTTAGTTAACTCAAAGAATGAGGAAAACAAACTTACCTTGCCAGCAAATGGGATCAGCTCTGTCACAATACCAAATTACCCTACATGCTTCAGCACCTGCTACAATGAAAGAAGACATAATATAATTGCTGTTGGAAGGAGATGCGCAACCAGGGACTCCAGCAAGAGCTTCAGCAGCTGTTGGTAGTGAAAATAAGTCATCTTCTATCTTAGCTCAGTGCTTTGAGAGAATCACAAAAATGACATTCTCCTAGAATTAGCAATGCTTTCCTTTGTAAACTTTATAGGTAAATACCTAAAAGGAGAAAGTTCAATAGAACTATTTTAATGGTAGTGAGATCAGAAAAAGTAGTTGATAGTTTAATTTATTTGGTAATCAATCAGGTATTGGTCTCTAATACTAATTCTACTAAATTATAATTTAACTTTTCATGTGTTTGTGTCTAATTTCCATAATTGAGTCATAAGCAGCTTCAAGGTTGGAATGTACCTGATTTACCTGTGTGTCACCCATAGCATCTGGCCTTTCAAATAGTGGAGGCTCAGTAGCTGTACGTTCATTAGATTTTTGGTAGAAATAGAAAGTACTACATGATCTTCTTTCACGTGTTTATTACACCCAATTTTGCTTAAAGGATGCAATCCGATTCTTCATTTTTCAAATACCAAGTCTTAGTAAAATGATCCCTAGCTGTGCTTGGAATGCAATAGAATATTTGCAAAGAACAAACATATGATTTTTTAAGCTTGAGATTTAAGCTAATATCTGAAATCAGGAGACCTACATTAAAGGATATTTTAAATAATAACTGCTATGGTCCTACTCCAGCAGACTGAGAATATAGTTATATTACATCAGTAATAAAAAATACCAAATTCATAATGTATTTCATTTTCTATTTCCCACGTAAGCAAGTGAGTTTTAAAATAAAACACAGCATCATTAGAAGTCAGATGGGTAAAAACAAATCTCAGTTACTTCTACCACTGCTAGGTAAGGCTTTGATAGATTTCTTTGCTGGACACTACTTCCCAGCTTGCTGTAGATCTGTCATTACACAACTTGTTTTCTTACTGAGCTACCTAATGCTATTGGCAAATCGTCTTTTATCTATTCAGAAAATAAATTATGTGTTTAGCTGCATGGGACTCACTGGTATCTGAACTGTCTACCTGTAGTAGAAAAATTACATACAACCTATGAATCCAAACTCTCTTGTTAGCAGACAAAATAATATAACAAATATTGGAATCTTCAAAAGGCAGGACACTTGCCATGAATCCAAGATATCAGAAGTGTAGGCAAGGTTAATTAGAGAAATGTCTGAATTTAATTTCTCTTTTTCTTTCTTTGATTTGAAGTGGCTTATCATCAACAGAACTTTTAATTCACCCTGAGACCAAGCATCAACTTTATGCTAGCCTGCTCAAAGATCCGTTCTCTCTCAGTTGCCTCATATACTGGAAGGTTTAGGCATTTCAAACAGCAGCTGCAATAAAACTCAATAAGTAAGTCCTCAAAATAAACATGTCACGTTTTCAATTTCCCTTATAAAGTAATTTTGGGCCCATTTACCTGCTTCTTGCTTCCAGTGCTGCAACACCATCTACATTTTGTCCCTGTCACTGTAACTGCCATTGTGCACACAAATTTTTATCTTAGAGTATTGCTATATTATATATATGCATATAAATTTATATATCTTATACATAAACAAGATATTTATTATATATAAATATTTAAATTAATAAAATTTAAATTTATATATTATAAATTTATAAAATATTTTATATATCATATATAATATTTATAAATATATTTATATATAAATTTATTCAAACAGCTTTTGTAAACTGTGAGGATTAAAATTGTTCTATCACTCTCTCTAGTTCCTGACATGTAATAGGTATTCAAAAATAATTATTGACTAAATCGATTAATAATTGAATCGATCAATAATTTCTGCTAGTTTAGAGAGAAGATAGCTGTGATGTGGTGGGTGTTCAGGGAAAAGGTATGATTTAGAAATACCAGTGTCTGTTTAGGCAATTAAACTTTTTGTTTTAGGATATCTTCAGAACAACTAGGAATACTTACTATCTTTACACTGTCTCAAAGAGATATCAAAAACAGAACAGAAATACTTTGTCCTTAGTATAGAATACAAGGAGTGTGTGTGTGCGTGCGTGCATGTGTGCATGCGTGTCTGTGTGTGTGTATTTTGCCAAAGGATTTCAAGGGCATAGCCACTGGGATATGCTGCTGGGGTTGGGGTGGGGAGAGTGCATTTTGCAAAGTAGGTAAAATATTCAGCCTAGAGTAAGAGAAGAAAACATATTTTTATGATTTTATTAATATTTAAATTTGTGATTTTCACAGATGGGACTCTGAAGGTGTATTTGAAACAAATTTATTTTATTTTTTTGGTAGTTGAAACAACACATGTTTCTTCTCTCATAGTTCTGGAGGTCACAATCAAACTGAGTCTTGTAGGCCTAAAATTAATGTTAGGAGGGCTTTCTTCTGGAGGCTCCCGGGGAGAATCATATGCTTGTCCCTCCTTTTCTTGGCTTGTAGCTGCATCACTTCAATCTCTTCTTCCATCTTCACTTCAACTTCTGTCCTTTCTGTATTCAAATATCCCTCTCTATACTTCTTACAGGGATGTATGTGATGGCATTTAGGATCCATCAGATAATTCAGATGATTTCCCAATTTTAAGATACTTAATTTAACATGGATGGAGAGGTTAGACTGGTGGATTATTCCTCTGCAGAGCGCTTTTTGCTACATAAGGTATATTAGTTTGCCAGGGCTGCCATGGCAAAATGCCACAGACTGACTGGCTTAAACAAAAGAAATTAATTTTCTTACAGTTCTGGACACCAGAGGTCCAAGATCAAGATGTCAGCACACTTGTTCTTCTGAGGTCCCCCTTCTTGGCTTGTGCATGGCTGCCTTCTCACTGTGTAACATGGTCTTTCCACCATGAGTGCTCATTCCAGGTGTCAATGTGTTCAGATTTCCTCTTCTTATCAGGACACCAGTGAAATTGGATTAGGGCCTATCTTAATGGCCTTATTTTAACTTAATATACCTCTTTAAGAGACCTATCACTTTTAGGAAGTATGCAATCAAAAACTATAATTTCCATTCTTTCAATGTAGTCAATCCTGAGTATTTACAGGTTGAAATAAGCAAATTTATTTTACATTATACTGGCTGCATTTACAGAATATATATTTTTTAATGCTATAAAGGATTGAGGTAAATTCCTGGGAAAGATCTGAATTCTGCATGTTCTTATTCCATTTCTACACAAAATATACACTGACAATCAATAAAAAGATTCAAGTGGTCAACACTAAACTACCAGCTTGACTGTTTATATCAGGTAAATGTACTAGCTTTTTTGTTATTTGGCTCATACAATCTTAACTTTCTATAAGAATCTTTGTCCTAAAGCCCAGTTTCTCTGATGAGTATACTTTGAGTACTACTTAACTGGAAGAGGTTGCTGAAGTTTCGGTTCATTTTCTACGATACTAAAGATAAAGCAGCGGTTAAAATTTTACAGACATTTCAAGTAGACTGAAGATGCTTATTGATTAGATATTTGATCTAAGTACACTTACCATCCATTGCTTTTCTATTTCTTGTTAATCCTTAACAGATGGTACAGAATTCATTATGGCTCAGCCAGAATCACAGCAAATTTTTCCTTGTCAGCAAAACAGCATTCCCAATTCCTCAGAAAGTGAGTTAACTTTTAAACTCTCTTAGAAAAGACTTAACTTTTAAGAAGACAGCCACCAAAATACATACCTATGTTTATTCAACATTTTCTTCTCATTCTGGCATTCTAAAGACAAGAGATAAATAAACAGCTCTATTATTCAACAACTGTTTGTTGAGCAACTATTATGTCCTGGGGCAGGGTGCTAAGCACTAATATGTAAAGGAAAAAAAAAAAAGAGAGAGAGAGAGAGAACTTTGCCCCTAAGGATATATAATTTACTGTGAGATGCAAATACACTAACATATACTTTAACTATATTGTACTTAAGCTATGATAAAAATAAGAAGAAAGAGGGATGGAAGAGTGACTAATTCCTTTTGAAGCAGAAATGAAGCCAAAGAAGCCCAGCCAATTATCTACTTATATTAGTATTATTTTCCATAAATGAAAGTGCCATGGTCCAAATTTTCTTGGTTCTTGCCTCTTTATTGCAAAAGAGGATAGAGTTACTCTTCATAAAGTTATTTAATGACTTTAAAACACCATCATTTATTTCCTTAGTTAAAAATGAAATTTTATTTGATCTACTGTTAGATGACTCATTAAGAAAATAAGACACCCAAAGACATTGGCAACACAAAGAAAAAGCACAAGATTAAGGATATAAAGGTTGAAAGGGCATTTGATAAAATTTAGAAATATACTTCTAATTTTAAAAATTCTACGTAATACAGAAAAGACCTACTTAACTGTAAGAAAGATTGTTTACCAACAATAGTGGCAAATATTATCCCAAATCAGTAACTCTAACTGCATTTCAATTAAAATCAGAAACTAGACCAAAGTATCATGACCACAATTATTGCAGCACTGATTGCAGTAAATACAAAAATAAAATAACCTCTTGACTGCAAAATTTATTTTAAATTTTATAAGAAAAACAAATAACTAATATGTGATAGGAAAAGTATGAGACAGAAAAAAGTTACAATGTATAAAAACTGCAACTAGATATTAGAATGTAATATAAAGCTACATTAATAAAATTAATGTGGAATTGATGTAAACTAGTAACAGACAAAATATATAGTAACAGAATAATAAAACTAGAAAAAATAAACTAGTAACAGACAAAAGTAGAATCCAGTCAGTTTCAAAAGCAGGCTCCATTATATATGTGAGAATTTAATACATAATCATCTTGATTTTTCTCTTGTAGTGAGGAATATCTGATCTGTTTAATAAATATACTAACATAAATGGGCATTTCTTTAGAAGAAAATACTGTATTCAAAAAATTATTCCAAAATTATTAAATAATATGTGAGACCAAAAGCACTTGCAAATTACAAAGATTCTCTCTGTCTAGTGTCTTGTTCAAAAAATGCACCTGGGCTAGGTATTTATAGTGTGTGTGTGTGTGTGTGTGTGTGTGTGATGTATTATGATCTGAATGTTTATGTCTCCCCAAAATTTATGTTGATATCTTACCCACAAGGTGATAGTACTAGGAGGTGAGATATTTGGGAAATAATTAAGGGTGCTCATGAATGACATTAGTGTCCTTATAAAAGAGGCCTGAGAGTGACTTCTCACCCACCTCCACATGTGAGAACACAGCTAAAAGGCATCATCGATGAGCTAGAAAGAGAGCCCTTAGCAGATACCACACATACTTCAAATTTGGACTTCTCAGATCCCAGAATTGTGAGAAATAAATTTCTGGTGTTTATAGCCTACTCAGTTTACATTATTTTTGTTATGGGAGCTTGAATGGACTAAGACATAGTGTGTGTGTGTGTGTGTGTGTGTGTGTGTGTGTGTGTGTATACACATATACATATATGTTATATATATATGTATTCTCTGGGAAAGAAAGTTGAAATAAATGATATATAGGAATTATGAAATTTAGGGTACAGGTGAGATAATGTAGATTCAGGGAAAAGAGAAAATGTATAGTGAAGTGCAAAGTTTTTTTTAAAGTATCATAAAATATCCAAGATATATGTTGTTATTTTTATACCCTCATAAAAATTAAGTATGTGTATATGTATGAATATTTTTAAAATATTTTTTAAATGATTTCAGATTAGACAACAACTAAGTTACATTCACTTGCAATTAAATTATCTCTGTGAATATAGTTTAACCAAACATATTGGTAGGCAATAAGGACTGTGGTTTCTGTAATCACTAGGGATAATTCAGTTCACAAATTTTCATGGAGTGTAGACCCCCGCCTAATGAAACTTATACACAAATGAGAAATACCTTTGAACTTACTATTCCAAGGCTTGGCAGCTTATATGCATTAAGTTCATCATAACATTTTCTCAGGAAGTTAATCTCCATGAATAGACCTTGATGTTGAAGTTCAACTTATACCCTAGGTTAGCTCCTTACACTCTATCAACCATAGTTAGATATTAGAGCTCCTTAAAAGTGTCACCTCTATTTGTTGTGTCATCTTTGATTTCTTTCAGCAGTGTTTGGTAATTCTCATTGTAGAGATTTTTCACCTCCTTGCTTAGCTATATTCCTAGGTATTTTTATGCTCATGGATAGGAAGAATAAATATCACGAAAATGGCCATACTGCCCAAAGCAATTTACAGATTCAGTGCTATTCCTATCAAACTACCAATGTTATTTTTTCACAGATTTAGAAAAAAATGATTTTAAAATTTTTATGGAATAGAAAGAGTCCTAATAGCCAAAGCAATCCTGAGCAAAAAGAACAAAGTCAGAGTCATCGTGTTACCTGACTTGAAGCTATACTGTAAAACTGCTGTAACCAAAACAGTATGGCACTATTATAAAAATAGACAGGTAGACCAATGCAACAGAATAGAGAAGCCAGAAATAAAATGCACACCTAAAACAATCTGATCTTTGACAAGTCAACAAAAATAAACAATGGGGAAAAGATTCCTCATTCAGTAAATGGTGCTAGGATGACTGGCTATCCATATGCAGAATAAGGAAACTGGATCCCAACTGTTCATCCTATACAAAAATTAACTGAAGTCAGATTAAAGGCAAATGTTAGACAGGAAAAATAACTAATGGGTATAAGACTTAATACTTGGGTGACAAAATAATCTGTACAACAAACCCCCATGATACAAGTTTACCTATATAACAAGCCTGCATATGTACCCTTGAACTTAAAATAAAAGTTATATTAAAAAAATAAATCATTCTAGAAGAAAACTTAGAAAAATTCCTTCTCAGTATTGGCCCTGGAGAAGAATTTATGGCTAAATCCTCAAAAGCAACTGCAACAACAACACATTGACAAATGGGACCTAATTAAAGAGCTTCTGAACAGCAAGAGAAACTATAAAGAGAGTAAACAAACAACATACAAAACAGGAGAAAATATTCATGAACTATGCATCTGACAAAGACCTAATATCCAGAATCTATAAGGAACTTAAATAAATCAACAAGCAAGAAAAAAATACCCCATTAAAAAGTGGCAAAAAGACATGAACACACACTTCTCAAAACAAAACATACAAGCAGCCAACAAATACATTTTAAAAATGCTCATAATCACTAATCATCAGATAAATGCAAATCAAAACCACAATGAGATACCATCTCATACCACTCAGAATGGGTTTTGCTAAAATGTCTAAAAGCAACAGATACTGGAAAGGCTGTGTAGAAAGGGGGATACTTATACACTGATAGTGGGAATGTAAATTAGTTCAGCCACTGGGGAGGGCAGTTTGGAGATTTCTCAGAGAACTAAGAGTTAAACTGGCATTGGATCCAGCAATTCCACCACCAGGTATATACTCATAGGAAACCAATCTGTGAATTTGGTCATTCTGCCAACAAGACACATGTATCCATATATTCATTACAGTGCTAGTCACAATAGCAAAGACATTTGCTAGATGCCAATCAGCTCTGGATTGGATAAAGAAAATGTGGTCCAATCAACTCTGGATTGTATGACATTTTCTTTATCCAATACTATGGAACCATAAAAAGAATAAAATCATATTCTTTGCAGCAACATGGATGCAGGTGGAGGCCATTATCCTAAGTGAACTAACACAGAAACAGATAACCAAATACTACATGTTCTCATAACTGGGAGCTAAATACTAAGTACACGTGGACATAAAGATGAGAACAATAGACACTGGGAAATACGAGAGGAAGGAAAGAAGAAGGCAAGGGGCTGAAAAACTACCTATTATTGGATACTATGGTCACTACATGGGAGACGGATTCATTCATACTCCAAACCTCAGCAGCATACACTATCCCTGTGTAACAGTCCTGCACATGTTCCCACTAAACCTATAATAAAAGCAGAAAAATAAATTAATGAATGAATAAATCATCTTTAAAAAACTGTTGTCTTTTTAAAATATAAGCATTCTGATGCTTAACTCTTCTGCTTTGAGGATTGCACTAGATAACACATGTAAAGCCCCCAGCAGAGAGCCTGGTATAGAGTGAGTGCTTAATAAATACTCACTATTCCTATAAATAGAGCCTCACAATGTAGAGTGGTAGTACAGTGTTACAGCGGTGAAAAGCACATTCCAATGTCTGATTGGATAGGGGATTTTTTTTTTTTTTTTTTTTTTTTTGCATAGAGAATGGTGAAAGAAAACTGTGAATCTCTCTTTCAAATGTTCTTCAATAGAAATTCACTTATTACTAAGAAACACCTCATTTTAGGTCTGCAGCAGAATCAAGTCTGAGAGATGTTTGCTCTAACAGGATATTACAGTCATTACTGAGATGTCAGAACATCCTGCATTGGAAAAACACTCTAGAAGGGTGAATGAATGAGAGAAAAAGAACTCAGAATTTTCCCCTTTTTGGCTTTCATTTAGTTTCTTTTTAACCGAGTCAGATATGCTGAAATGACACATTTTGATTAATATATCTTGCTTACTATGTTCTGGAGGTAAGAGAGAAAGAGAGAGACAGAGAAACAGAGAGATAATCTAAATGTAGCTGCTTCCAATCTGCTTCAGATATCAGGGATTCCTATATTATATTGTTGTTTCTCTTGTCTCTACCTCTTTTGACAGAAAATGGCCAATCTCTTTTTGATCTGTGGATTTATTCTGTATCATCAGTTTACACTGTAATGTAAACACTCTATATGAGACTCCTGTATTAGCAGTAGATTTTACACTTCTTGAAGCAGAGGTGAACATGGGGAATGGTAACTGTACTGGAAGTTAGAAATTTCTGATTTTGCATATCTGAAAATATCTAGCTATATGTCCTTAAGGAATATCGTTTACAGTTGAGTCTCCTCGAATTTATGTTTACTAATTTAATTTTCAAAATTGCATCTCCAAGAAGATGTTATAATGTTATAATCCCCATTTAACAGTTAATGAAACTGAAACTCTGATGAGCTAGGTGATTTGTTCCAAGTCACATCGTCTCTGAGTAGCAAACATGGTATTGGTATCTATGTCTGATAAGGCCACACTCTTAGGTATTCTTTTGACAAACTGAGCTGCCACTCCCCTACACTTAATTTACCTTAAATAACAAGGAGTAAACTAAATGAACTCTAAAATCTCTTTTTAAACTATAATTTATGACTTGTATCGTAAAATTGGGTTATATTGACTTCTCTGAGAACCTTAGAAGAAGGGGCTTTGCCAAGCAATGGAGGAATAGGATCGAAAATGTAGAACATTTAAAACAACACAAGCTCTTGGCTCAGCATGGCCCGCTGCAATCCGTGGAGGAATGCGCCGCCGAGCCACCATCATGCCAGGGCACTTATGGGAAGGCTTCGGCTGCGTGGTCACCAACCGATTGGACCAGTTATTTGACGACGAATTGGACCCCTTCGAGGTGTTGAAGGCAGCGGAGAACAAGAAAAAAGAAGCCGGCGGGGCGTTGGGGGCCCTGGGGCCAAGAGCGCAGCTCAGGCCGCGGCGGAGACCAACTCCGAGGCGGCAGGCAAGCAGCTGCGCAAGGAGTCCAGAAAGACCTCAGGAACCCGCTGCCCCCCAGCGTTGGTGTGGTTGACAAGACAGAGCAGACGCAGGCGCCTGTGGCGCTTAAATGGAATAAGTCGAGTTGGAAGAACTGATTAACAACTTCAGGGTGAAGGGAAGGTAACTGATGAAAGACCAGAAAGGCGACCACCTCGTGAACGACGATTTGAAAAGCCACTTGAAGAAAAGGGTGAAGGGGGCGAATTTTCAGTGGGTAGACGGATTATTGACTGACCTATGCGTGGTGGTGGTGGTCTTGGAAGACATCGAGGGGCCCGCGGATGTGGAAGGGGCGGAGGAGATGGATTTGATTTTCGTGGCTAACGTGAATGTGATAGGCGTAGTGGAAGTGATAGATCTGGCCTGAAGCACGAGGACAAACGTGGAAGTAGCGGATCTCACAACTGGGGAACGGTCAAAGACGAATGAACTGACTTGGATCAATCAAATGTGACTAAGGAAACACCTGAAGGTAAAGAACATCATCCAGCGGCAGACACTGAAAATAAGGAGAATGAAGTTGAAGAGGTAAAAGAGGAGGGTCCAAAAGAGATGACTTTGGATGAGTGGAAGGCTATTCAAAATAAGGACCGGGCAAAAGTAGAATTTAATATCCGAAAACCAAATGAAGGTGCAGATGGGCAGTGGAAGAAGGGATTTGTTCTTCATAAGTCAAAGAGTGAAGAGGCTCATGCTGAAGGTTTGGTTACGGACCATCATTTCCGGAAGCCAGCAAATGATATAACATCTCAGCTAGAGATCAATTTTGGAAAGCTTGGCCACCCAGGACGTGGTGGCAGGGGAGGATGAGCTGGACGTGGGCGTGGCGGGTGCCCAAACCCTGGCAGCAGGACCAACAAGTCAAATGCTTCTGCTCCTGATGTGGATGACCCAGAGGCATTCCCAGCTCTGGCTTAACTGGATGCCATAAGGCCACCCTGGTTCCTTTGTGAACCCTTCTGTTCAAAGCTGTTGCATGCTTAAGGATTCCAAACGACTAAGAAATTTAAAAACAAAAAAAAGAGAGACTGTCATTTATACCATTCACACCTAAAGACTGAATTGTATCTGTTTTAAAAATGAACTTCTCTCGCTACACAGAAGTAACAAATATGGTAGTCACTTTTGTATTTAGAAATGTATTGGTAGCGGGGATGTTTTCATAATTTTCAGAGATTATGCATTCTTTATGAATACTTTTGTATTGCTGCTTGCAAATATTCATTTCCAAACTTGAAATATAGGTGTGAACAGTGGAAAAAAAAAACTTACCACAATCTGGTCTTGGCAATGATTTGTTGTCTGTGATCTCAAATCATAGGCAAGGAAAGCAAACACAAATGGGGCTGTATCAAACAAAAGCCAATCAACACAGCAAGGAAAACAATCAACAGAGTGAAGAGACAACCTAAGAGAATGAGAGAAAATATTGGCAAACCTAAGATGTTTATATCCAAAATAGATAAGAAAGTCAATGCTCTTTTTTTTGGCTAAGATCAAGTGCAAAATACGTAAGAAACGACAACAAAACAAAACAAAAATAGTAGCAAGAAAACAAATAAGTTGGTTAAAAAATGGACTAAGGGGCCGAGCATGGTAGCTCACACCTGTAATCCCAGCACTTTGGGAGGCCAAGGTGGGTGGATCACTTCAGGTCAGGAGTTTGAGACCAGCCTGGCTAACATGGTTGAAATCCATCTCTACTAAAAATACAAACAAAAATTAGCTGAGTATGATGGTGCATGCCTCTAATCCCAGCTACTTAGGAGGCTGAGGCAGGAGAATTGCTTGAACCCAGGAGGTGGAGGTTGCCATGAGCTGAGATTGTACCACTGTACTCCAGCCTGGGTGACAGAGCAAGACTCCATTTCAAAAAAAAAAAAAAAAAAAAAATTGGACTAAGGACCTGAATAGACCTATCTCAAAAAAAGACATTGAAATGACCAAAATATACATGAAAAAATATTCAACTTCACTAATTATTAGAGATATGCATATTAAAAACACTATGAGATATTATCTCTCAACTATTAGAATAGCTATTATCAAAAAATGAAAGATAACAAGTGTTGGCAAGAATGTAGAGAAGATGGAACCCTTGCCCACTGATGGTGGAAATATAAATTAGTACAGCTATTATGGAAAATGGCATGGAGATTCCTCAAAAAATTAAATATAGAACTACCATATGATACAGGAAGTCCCCTTATATATATAAATCCAAAGGGAATGAAATCAGTATGTTGAAGATATATCTGTATTCCCATGTTCATAGTGACAGTATTCACAACCACAATGATATGAAATGTGTGTCCATAAACACACAAATGAATAAAGAAAATGTGGTATATGTACACAATGAAATATGCTGGGGAGGGATAACATGGGGAGAAATGCCAGATATAGGTGATGGGGATGGAGGCAGCAAACCACATTGCCATGTGTGTACTTATGCAACAATCTTGCATGTTCTTTACATGTACCCCAGAGCCTAAAATGCAATTTAAATATATATATAAAAGAAATATTATTCAGCCTTAAAAAAAGGAAATCCTGTCATTTTTAATGACACTGATAAACCTGAAGGACATGATGCTAAGTAAAATAAGCCAGGCACAGAAAGAAAAATACCACATGATCTCACACTTATGTGGAATTTAAAATAGTCAAACTCATAGAAGCAGAGAGTAGTATTGTGGTTACCAGGGGCTGGGGGCTCAGGGAGTTGGTTGGTCAGATGTTGGTGAAAGAGTACAAAGTTTCAGTTAGAAGGAATTATTTCTAGAAATCTGTTGTACAGCTTGATTACTATAGTAAATAATAATGTACTGTATACCTAAAAATTGTGAAGAGAGTAGATTTAAATGTTATCAAAAATAAATAATTATGTAAGGTGATGAATATTTTAATTAGCTTGATTTTGTCACTCCATAATGTATACACATATACCAAAGCATCACATTTTATTACATAAATATATAAAATAAAAAAAAATATATGTGCAAAAAAAGCAAGCCTGCTTTCAGAGTGACTGTTTCTCTTTTATTTTTGTACAATTGAACATTTCAAATAATTAAAATATTATTTAGAAATGTTACTTTTCATATGTCACATAAAGCAATTGCTATTAGGTGAAAGAGGACATTAGAATAACCCTACTTTCATAAGTTTTTATACTAAAATCCACAGCTGAATGTACAGTCCTATACAGTGGTCTTGCAAAGGTGAGAGGAAACAGAAAAATTGGGGAAAATTAATAAAAATGCCCAGATTTTCTAATGAAAGGAACACGAAAGTGGTTATTTTAAGCTTTGAAGACATAGCACACAATTCAGTTCCTAAACTTGATTAGATTCCCTTATACAGCCTGAGAAAAACGAGCCTGAAATGGAAGCAATTACAGAATACAGAATAAAACTATTTTTTAAAAAGTATCTTTTATGTTAGGAAAGGTCCTGAAAGGGCACCATCGAACTGTAAAATACTTGGCTGCCCAAAGTAATCCCATAAGAAATAGAGCTTGAATTGAGATAAGACAAAAATGAAAAATGACTTTATCTTACTAAAAATATCCTGTATAATAAGAGAACATTTTGTGAAAGAAATAACAGCTGTAATCATATGTTGCATAAGATGTTTTATTTCTTTATTCTGTCATATATCTACAAAATGGTTGTTAAGTAGTGGCATTCATTTTAAACTTTCAAGAAATTATTGCCTTATTCTTTTTTATCCCTCCTTCATGTCCATTTTAGTTAAAAGACAACTTATGATTATATGTAATCACATGATAGAGGAATCTATACTGTCCTATATTTCTTTGTTAACATTTAGCATTCCTGTCTGTATACAGAAATCATGAAGAACAAACAGCAGATCTGGTAAAGTGCATTATTTTTCATCCTTCCCTGGATTAAAACCCCAATTTTTCATGCTTTTCTATAACTAAGCCTGTTGCTGTATACTTTGCAGCTCTTTCCATAAAGGTAGAGTTTATTTTCCCACTTCTTGACTTTGAGTTCAGCTTAGTGACTCTCTTTGGCCAACAAAACGTTACCAAGTGACAATGTGCCACTTCAAAATTTAGGCCTGAAGAGTCATGCGGGCTTTTGTTTGTTTTCACTTCTGCCCTTGCCAGGAGAAGAACATGTTCACTAGCCAGCTGGTTCTAGGAGGAGAAAGAGAAACATGAGCTATAGAGCTGTTCCAGTCAAGCCCACCCTAGATTGGCCAGTCCTCAAGCAACCCAAAATTAGTGAGAATAAATGACTGCTGTTTTAAGTCTTTCAGCTTTGGAGTAGTTTGTTATGCAGAGCATCTTTCAGTAAATAATACGGTGGTTATAGTATATATAAAGTCTGATGACAATATACACATATACATACACTCAGGAATGACTATAGGTTTTTGTGACAATGAGATTTTTACCTAAGACCCTGGGGTTCATTTGAATTCAGTTACTTAACATGCATTGGCAGAATGAATCTTAATATGAAATGACATCATGTTCTCTCTTTCCTCTAAATAGCAGGAATGCTTGTTATATTATAATAAACTTGTTCTGTTGAACACTCTCAAAAATCCTGTAACTATTTCTCTTGACACATATCATATTTGTAATATACTATTAATTCTATTTAAATTTCTTCTTTGCCTGGTGGGATGAATATTATCTAAACATTGCTGTTTATTTCTTACACAATGCTATGAGGAACTCTTACTATCACTGTTTGACAGATGATGCATCTGAGGTCCAGAGATGCTAAGTAAATTACCTAACATCACATTGCAGGAAAGTAGAATAACTGAAGTTGAAATCCAAGCAGCCCGGTCCAGAACCCTTGCTCTAAACCACTTTCATATATAGTACCACAGTCTTGGAGTTCATTGTTCTGCCCCACTACCTTGCTGGGCACCCAACATGTACATGCAGAACAGTTGTTGAAAGGAGTAATTTGGCATGTTGGAGGTGAGGTGGTACCTACACTGTGAAAGGAGGAAATGTAATATCATGTTGAAGATAATTACTTTATTTGAGTAACATGTTTTAGTACGATGATGAAGAAGCCACTGCGGCATGTGCTGATGAGTTGCAAGCTGGTAAAACACAAAACAGACATGATCCTTGCTCTCTGTGTACATACATTCCAGTGATACAGATAGAAATAAACAAAGAAACAACATTATAAAACGTGGAAGGGCTGTTGAAATAAAAACCAAACAAACATAGTGATGCTAGAAAATAATAAGTATGAATGAAAAACACTTTATTTTTTTGGTGGTTAGAGAATGCCTTCATTTAAGAGAAAGTATTTAATCTGAGATCTGACAAATTCATAGGAGTAATGGAGGAGTTCATTGAGGAATAATGTGTAAGGGTCCCAGGACAGGAAAAGCCATCATTCCACTTTCTCTAGACTGTTGCTGAAAGCTTCCAAGTCTCTGTCTACAGTCACTTCCCAGTGTATTCTCCATACTGGTGAAATTTCTCAAGTTCTCATTCTTTTAGGCAAGAGAAAACAACTACTTAACAAGGCTGGTAGGTTTGGCTCATGCCTTTTTTCCAAACTCATTTAATTCTTTTTTGCTTTCTGTCCTGGCCGTCTGTTCTTCCATCAACTTGTCCTTGTCATGCTTTCTTATGCCTCAGAACTGTACATGTACACATATAGAGCTTTCTGCCTGAGTCCTTCTTTTTAAAAAATGATGTGTGGTGACATCTCAGATTTCAACTAAAGAATCAGTATTCTGAGGATCCTTGTTTTGTTTCCTGGCCATATCAAATTTCACTTATATGACATCCATAGCACTGATTCATTCCTTCTCTGTATGTTTACAAGAATAATACTTTATAATTGTGTTTGCAGGTGCATGCCTGGGTTTGTGAACACTGGATGAGTATAAATTTAATGAAGTCAGGAATGATGTCTTTTTGTAACTACCATTATGTTCCATGTATTTAAAAAATGCCTGATAAACATCAGATGCTCAGTACATGTTTATGTAGTATATTGAGTAAAACTTATTGAAGAGTTTTAGGTAGGGGAATTACGAAATACAATGTATGTTTTAAGATTTTTCACATTTGTTGCGCCAAGAGGAATGAGCTGGAAAGGGGCAATTGTGAAATCTTAATTCACAATTTCCCTTACCTGGACTACTGCAGCAGCCTGTTAACCACGCAGCCTGTTAACTTCAAACTGCAAAGCAGATTGAAGTGGTGGCCAAACAGATACTAAAAAGTTGTTGGATTTGAGATGATATTAGAGAAAGAATTTTCAAGATTTACTGATGTTAGCTGAGAATGTTAAAAAAATCAATTAAAAATAGCTCCTAAGTTTGTGGGAGCAAACAATATTTACAAAGAGGAGGAAAACTCATGTGCAAGGAAAAGTCCTATAATTGAGGAAATAAAGACTTTGTCTTTGCTCATGTAAAATTTAAGATGTCTTTGAAACATTCCTAAGACAATATCAAATAAACAGTTGAATTTATTTATCTGGAGACCTGTGAGAGAAGATTCAAGTACAAATATAAATGTAGGTATCATCAGTATATACATTTCATTGAAAATTATGGTAATAAGCAAAAATAGGTAAGAAGAAAGGGTAGTAAGAGACAGATTAGAGCTAATTTCTTCAGAATGTCTATCTTTTGATACATATAAGTTGAAAGAAAGAGTAGTAGTTTCCACAAATAATGCTGGAACATTTAGATGGCTATTTATATAGTTTGGATTGGTGTTTCCACCAAATGTCATGTTAAGACATAATCCCCAATGTTGGAAGTGGGGCCTGGTGGAAGATGACTGGATCATGGGGGTGGCCCTTTATGAATGGTTTAGCACCATCTCCTGATGCTGTTCTCGTGATAGTGGGTTCTCACGAGATCCGATTGTTTAAAAGTGTGTGGTACCTCCCCCACTCTCCTCTTGTTCCTGCTCTGGCTCTGTAAGACTCTTCTGCTCTCTGTTTACCTTCCACTATGATTTTAAATTTCCTGAGGCCTCCTTAGAAGCAGAAGCCACTATGCTTCCTGCACAGCCTGCAGAACTGTGAGCCAATTAAACCTGTTTTCTTTATAAATTACTCAGTCTCAGGTATTTCTTCATAGCAGTGTGAAAGACTAATATAGCCATATTGAAAGCAAATAAATATAGGAAATCTTGATTTTGACCTCCTACCATGTAAAAGATTAAAGCTAGATAATATAGCAAAAGAAAAAAGATAAAGCTCTAAATAATATAGAATAAAATATAGAAGTGTATCTTTACAACTTTGGGTTAGGCAAACATCGTTTAGCTAGGACACACAAAAATATTGTGCTTAAAAGAAACAGAAGCTGAAAAAATTGAGTTATTCAAAATTAAAAATATCTGTTCTTCAAAAGACATTATTAAAGAATTGAATAGGTAAAGCACAGACTGGGAGAAAGCATTCATAATTAGTATCATTGACAAGGAGTTGCAGAATACAAAAAGAACCCCTAAAACTCAAAAGGGTAAACAACCCAGTTTAAAATAATGGTCAAAGATTCAAAAGATACTTCACTAAACTATCCAAATGACCCATATCACATGATAAAATACTCAACATCATTAATAATTAGGAAAAAATAAAACAGATTGAATCTCCAATGAGAAATGACTTCAGAGAATAAATTTCAGAAATTCTCAACTCCATAGAAATCACTTCATGGAGTCATAAAAATTTGTAACTGACAATAACAAATATTGGCAAAATGCAGAACAATCAGAACACTCATATATTCCTGGAGAAAGTATAAAATCATTGAGGCACTTGGAGAACTGCTTAGAAGTTTCTTGTAAAGTTAGATATACGACTACTTTATGATCCAGCAATTCTATTAGGTGCTTACCCAAGGGAAATAAAAACATGTATACATATAAAACTTACACTCAGATGTTCATAGCAGGCTTATTCCTAATGGCCAAAACTAAAATGTCTATTTGTGAGAAACTAATAAATAAATTGTGGCATACAATGAATATTTAATGTGGTAGGGAGCATTCTAAGACGACCTCCAAGCTTTTCCCCCACTGATATACAAGTCTTGTGTAGTCCCCTTCCCTAGATTGTGGATAGACCTTTGAGTAGGATGGGCTATCACTCTTGTGATTGGGTTATGTTATTTTGCCTAGGTGAGGGGATTTTTGCAGATGTAATTAAGGCTTCAAATCACTTGATTTTGAGTTAATTAAAAATGAGATTATCCCAGGAGCCCCTGATTTAATCAGGTAACAGCTCTTAAAAGTAAGACTGGGCTCTTCCTAAAGAGAGAGAATTCTCCTGTCTTTGAAGAAGTGAGCATCCATTTTGTGAGGAGCTTTGTGAGAAGGTCATGTACTAAGGAACTGTGAGGTCCTTTAGGAAGTGATAGCAGCCTCTGAGGAAAAGAAAAGCAGAGACCTCAGTCTTACAGTCACAAGGATCTGAACTCAGATAAAAAACAATCAGTTGAGTTTGGAAGAGGATCCTAGCTTCAGGAAGCAAAGCAGCTCAGATGACACCTAGATTGCTGCCTTGGGAAACCCTGTGCAGAAGACCCAGGTAAGCTATGCCCAGAAGTTTGAAATTGGAAATATAATTTTTATGCTACTGAGTTTGTGCTAGTATGTTATACAGCAATAAAAATGAATATACTTAAAAATCAAAAAATAATTTATGGACAAAAAGACATAGACAAATCTTAAAAACGTGGAGTGAAAGAAGCCATGTACAGTAGATTGTCTATTATATAATTTCATTTCATTTCTACACATTTCAAGGACAGGCAAGAATATTTATAATGACAGAAATTAGTACAGTGGTTGCTTCTAGAGGTGGAGTGATTGACCACAAAAAAGACATTATAATTTTCTGGGTTGTATAGAAATAGTTCTGTCTTGGGTTTTGAGTATATGAGTGTATATATTTGTCAAACTTACACTTAATATCTGTGTACTTGACTCTATGTAATTTATGCCTCAATTTAAGAACAACAACAAAAAGAAAGGCAGAGTCCCTGATAAAGTTTTAAGTGCACCTAAGAAACTGAGTAACATGAAGATAGACAAGTGTTTACAGGATTTTGGCAATTTTCAGGGCTTGGCAAAATTGATAAGAACACATTCTGTCTAGAATACTGATGAAATTAGATTAGAATATGCTCTTTATTTTTTGGAAATTATACTTTAAGTTCTGGGGTACATGTGCAGAATGTGCAGGTTTGTTATGTAGGTATACACATGCCATAATGGTTTGCTGCATCCATCCCCCTGTCATCTATATTAGGTATTTCTTCTAATGCTATCCCTCCCCTATCCCCCACCCTCTGCTATCCCTTTTCTAGCCCCCTACCCCCGACAGGCCCTGGTGTGTATGCTCCCCTCCCTGTGTCCATGTGTTCTCATTGTTCAACACCCACTTGTGAGTGAGAACATGCAGTGTTTGGTTTTCTGCTCCTGTGTCAGTTTGCTGAGAATGATGGTTTCCAGTTTCATCCATGTCCCTGCAAAGGACGTGA
>CAUYLG010002932.1:0-35440 GCA_963573385.1 Cacajao melanocephalus
GGAGGGGGAGGAGGAGGGGGAGGAGGGAGAGGAGGAGGAAGAGGAGGAGGAAGAGATAGAGGAGGAGGGGGAGGAGGAGGGCAACGAGGGGGAGGAGGGGGAGGAGGGGGAGGAGAACGGGGAGGACGAGAAAGAGAAAAGGGGGTAGCAGAGGATGGGAAGGAGGAGGAAGAGGAGGGGGAGGGGGAGGAGGGACAGGACGAGGAAGAGGGGGAGGGGGAGGATGAGGAGGATGGGGGAGGGAGGAGGAACAGAAAGCGGAGGGGGAGGAGGGGGCAGGAGGGAGAGGAGGGGAGGAGGGGGAGGAGGAGGAGGTGGAGGAGCTGAAAAGGGCAGCGCAGGCAGAGGCTGCAGAGGGTCGGAGGCAACCAGCCCCCCACCCCCCAATCATAAAGACCCCGTGCGTTTCTATGCAGAGAAAACATGAAGCGTGTTCCTCCTTCCCCAGGGACCCGGCGCCGTCCCTCTCTGAAGCCCCCGTCGGCCTCCCTGCGGGCCTGTGCCCCGCGCCGGCCCCGCCTGTGCCCCCTCTGCTCTGCCTCAGCCCTAACGAGCTGCAGCTGCAGCCTGAGACCTTCTTCCCACCCGCCCACATCCGTTGCTTCCCTCCCCGCCGCCCGCCGGGGACTCCTCTGGGGGCCCCTGTGTGGACCCCTCCCTGTGAGAGCCACGCAGCTGCACCCCTGAGCGTGGCAGGGTCTCCCTGGTCATAGCAGAGGTCTTTGCTTTGCAGGAGGATGACTCATGCGCGCTGCATCCCAGGGGGATGGCGGAGCCAGGACAGGCCGGCGGTGCTTGCAGGCCTGAGTGTGCTGTCTGCACCGGGCGCCCGGGCCTGTGTCTCCCCAGCATCCCTGTGTCCTGCTATTAGAGCCGCAGTCTCGGCCGGGCGCGGTGGCTCACGCCTGTCATCCCAGCACTTTGCAAGGCCGCGGCGGGTGGATCACCTGAGGTCGGGAGTTCAAGACCAGCCTGGGCATCATGGTGAAACCCCATCTTTAAACAAAACAAAACAAAACAAAACAAAACCCACAGGCTGAGGGGCCTCTCACCGGGCACCGGATCCGCCCTGCAGAGCCGGACACTGTCTGCTTCCATTTCTGCCCCAGATGCAGTTTTCCCCTTTCTTTTCTTTTTCTTTTTCATTTTCAGCCTCAGAGTTAGGATTTTAACACACGATGGTTTTCTGTGACATGAAGAGTACGGGGAGGACCAAATGCATCTTCTTCTTAGGACGGAAAGAAAGAAAGAAAGAAAGAAAGAGAAGGACAGGAGGGAGGGAAGGAAGGGTTAAACAAAGGAAGGAAGAGAAAGACAGAAAGGAGAAAAGACGAATGAAAAAACGAGGGAGGGAGGGAGGAAAAGAATGAAGAACAGAAACAGAACAGACAGAGTCGGAGAGACGTAGACAGAGGAAGAACATGGCAGGGACGGAGCGAGGGAGGAAGCAGGGAGGGCGCAGACCCTGCAGCCCGGCGGCGACTCTGCAGAGGGGAGGAAATTGCTTCTTTCCGACAAGCTCTGGGGTAATGTGAACCATGTGTCCTGACCCGCTGCAGAGGCAGCCGTGGGCTCCGGCAGTCCCCGTCCCCGCTGCAAACCAGGGGAGCCCGTCTCGGGGCCAGGAGAACCGTCCCAGAGAAGTCTGGACCCCCGGGACCCCCGGGACCCCATGTCCCTGCCCTCCCGCTGCCCACGCCTCCGGCCGACGCCTGCCAACCCCATCCTTCCCCACGTGCCAAATCCAGCTTCTCACTGGGTCCAGGTTTGCACAGGGGGCAGGACTTCCCCAAAAGCAAAGCTCAGGGTCCGCGTGGGTCCCTAGGCCGGTGATTGGGACACACACGCGTCCAGCGGGTCCACGCCGCAGCTCCGGGCCAAGATGTCACCAGGAAGGAGACCTGTGTGTCCTTGGTCTCGCCTGAAGGTCTGTGGCCCCAAAACAACTCTGGACAACGCATTATCCTGGCAGTACCGCGGCCGGGAAGGGTGGGGTGAGTTCCCAGCACAGAGTCTCTGATTTCATGGTGCTGGAATCCGGTAGAACCACCCAGGGGTGTTTTTGGCGAGGAGGACGGCTGAGATCATGCATGCCGGTGGCCCCCGAAAAGCACAAAGTCCACCCAGAACCGGTGAACTGGGTGTTATTTGGAAATAGAGTCACCCCAGCACCCTGGGAGGCCGAGGCGGTCAGATCAGCTGAGGTCGGGAGTTCGAGACCAGCCTGGCCAACATGCGGAAACCCCGTCTCTACCAAAAACAGAAAAACTGGCCGGTCGTGGTGACGGGCGCCCGTCATCCCAGCTACTCGGAGGCTGAGGCAGGAGGATCGCTTGAACCCGGGAGGCGGAGGTTGCAGCGAGCCGAGATCACGCCATGGACTCCAGCCTGGGCCACAGAGCGAGACTCTGTCTCAAAAACAAAGAAAAAGTATTTATTTCCACAAGGTGCAATCTCAGCGCACGGCGGACTCTACCTCCCAGGCTCAAACGATCCATCCGCCTCAGCCTCCCAAGTGCCTGGGACCAACCCGTTTTGCGTTTTTTGTAGAGACGGGGGTTTTGTGCGTTTGCCCACGCGGGTCTCGAACCCCTGGCCTCAACTGGTCCTCCTGCCTCGGCCTCCCAAAGTACCGGGATTACTGAGCCACCGGGCCCAGCAGAGGTGTGTTTATTGTAAAGGTTCCTACGTAGCTCTCGACCTCCCGACCTCTGAACCGCAGATTGACGCCACACGGACACCTGATAAATTCCCCAACTGCTGCCTCGGTCTTGTTCATTGGGAGAGTTGAATCTTGTAGAAATTCAAGCCAGCGTGCTCCGAACGTCCCCTGGCATTTGAAATTCCATCCTCTTTCACCTCCTTGTTTATGGGTCACGACTGGTTGAATGAGTCAGCAGAGGGTCGAGATGACAGACCCTAAAAATCGGGACCCAGCAGATGCTGCAGACGATGTGGAGAAATAGGAACACTTTTACACTCTTGGTGGGAGGGCGAATTACTGCAACCATTGTGAAAGACGCTGTGGCAATTCCTCAAGGATTTACAAATACAAATTCCATTTGACTCAGGAATCCCATGACTCGCTATATACCCAAACCATTATAAATCGTTCTGTTATAAAGACACATGCACACGTATGTTCAGTGCAGCACAGTTTACAATAGCAAACACGTGGAACCAACCCAAATGCCCATCAGTCATAGACCGGATAAAGAAAATGTGACACATAGACACGATGGAATACTACGCAGCCATGAAAAAGGATGAGTTCATGTCCTCTGCAGGGACATGGATGAAGCTGGAAGCCATCCTTCTCAGCAAACGGACACAAGAACAGAAAACCAAACACCGCATGTGCTCACTCATAAGTGGGTGTTGAACAATGAGAACACGGACACAGGGAGGGAGCATCACACACCACAGCCTGTTGGGGGGTGGGGGCTAGGGGAGGGATAGCAGGGGGTGGGGGGCCAGGGGAGGGAGATCAGGGGGCAGGGGTGTTGGGGAGGGGCAGCATTAGGAGAAATACCTAACATAGATGACGGGGGGATGGATGCAGCAAACCACCCTGGCACGTGTGGACCTACGTAACAATCCTGCACATTCTGCACACGGACCCCAGAACTTAAAGTAAAATAATTTTTAAAAAATTAGGGAACCTCAAGTCACAGACATTCCACGTGCAATCGAAATGAACTAGAAAGGCCGGCTCCGTATCCGGGAGGAGGCTTGCTGAAATGAAAATGATGAACAAGCACCCACTCTGGAACGGGCTTCCCATCCCGCTACCAACTCTCTAGCTCCCGGGTGCCTGGAAAAGCTAGAAAAATAGGGCTCTCTCAATAGTATCTCCATCTTCATCTTTCTCTTAGGACCTGAAAGACACCTCCCGGCCGTCTCTTGATGGCGAGAAACCATGTTTTCACAGGCAGGACAACCTCTGGACGTCGTGGCTTGGGTGCTACGATACGTTCTTCCGCTGCAGTGAAAATAACATATCACAAAACACGATTCTACAAATAATCTGTTTGATTGCACTTGGGAGTGTGTGTGTGTGTGTGTTTTAAAATAAGAAAAATGTTAAACTCTGCGGGGATGACTCGAAACAAATACCGAAGAAGAGTTTCTTTCGATTCTTTAATAGATGTGTCTGCAACACATTATTTTATTTTATCTTGTCATTTCTGTGGGAGGAGATGATTTAAAAGCAGGAGCCCAGGTTTTCTCTCCTATCCCCACCCCTGCGTGATAAAGTTAATCCGCAAAGATTGTGTTTTACAGATTATGGGTTTTTTTGTTGTTTTTTTATTTTTTTGTTTTTTTATTTTTTATTTTTGAAGGAAAGAAAAAGAGAGGAACGAAAGTGAGAGTGAAAGAAAGGAAAAAAAAAAGAATGTAACAGAGAAAGAAAGAGGAAGAGAAAGAGGGAGAGAGAACGGGATTCTTGTTTTTAATTGTATTCTACAAATAATGTGTTTGATTGCACTTGGGAGTGTGTGTGTGTGTGTTTTAAAATAAGAAACATGTTAAACTCCGTGGGGATGACTCAAAACAAATACCGAAGAAGAGTTTCTTTCGATTCTTAAATAGATGTGTCTGCAACACATTATTTTATTTTATCTTGTCATTTCTGTGGGAGGAGATGATTTAAAAGCAGGAGCCCAGGTTTTCTCTCCTATCCCCACCCCTGCGTGATAAAGTAAATCAGCAAAGATTGTGTTTTACAGATGATGTTTTTCACTGTCCTTGGGTGTCTGTGTGTGTGTGTTTTAAAATAACAAACCTGCTAAACTCCATGGGAATCACTCAAAGTAAATATCGGGAAAGGGTTTCCTCGGGTTTTTAAATCGATGTGTTTGCATGCTAGTATTTTATTTTAGTCGACCATTTCTGTGGGAGATTATTTAAGAGAAGAAAAGGGGCTCATGGTTTTCCTCGTGAATTTCTAGCTGCAACTGTTCGCGATAGTGAAAAGCAAGTACATCAGCAAAGATTGTACTCTGCAAATTATGTTTTAAATTGTAGTTGGGTGTGTGTCTGCGTGTTTTAAAGTAAACGTGCAAACTCCATGGGAATCACTCAAAATAAATATCGGGGGACGGCTTCCTTGGATACTGAAGTACATGTGTGGGCAACGTATTATTTTATTTTATTCTGTCGTTTCTGTGGGAGGAGATTGTTTAAAAGAAGAAAAGGGACTCACGTTTTTCCTCCTACATTTGTAGCCTCAACCCTTCCTGATACTTAAAAGCTGAGATATCCTCATGAGGAAGGGTTTCCTTCGAAACTTAAATAGATGTGTTTGCCTCGTAGTATTTTATTTTATTCTGTCATTTCTGTGGGAGGAGATTATTTAAGAGGAGGAGGCCATGCATTTCCTCCTACATTTCCAGCCCCAGCTCTTCCTGATGTAACTCCTCTTTGCCCGCAGGTTGTCAATGTGCATTTTATCCTCGGAGCATCCCCTGGTGCTGGAGAAGAAGACGAACAGAGTTGAATCATCCGGCCCCGAATCGGAAGAATCACACAAACGCACGTCTTGCGGAGCTGAAATGTTTCCAGTTCCACAAACCAGGCATGTGTGCAGCGTCTCTGTAAAGCGATGGCGTTGACTACGTCTGGCAAAGTCAACGCAGGTGGCTGTGACGCCCGGTCACTCACCCGTCACGTGCATCGCTCAAAGACCCGTAAAACGTTCGTGTGTCTCTGGGAGTGTCATTCTCCTCGTCTCCCCACCAAGCCAGGTCTTTATCCATCTATCTGTGTATCTATCTATCTATCCATGTATGTATGTATGTAACTATCTATCTATCTATCTATCTATCTATCTATCTATCTATCTATCCATCCATCTATCTATCTATCTATCTGTCTGTCTCTCTGTCTATCTATCTATCTGTCCACCTACCTACCTACCTATCTAGTTATCTATTTCTCTATTATCTATCTAATCTATTTCTCTATCTACCTACCTACCTATCTTTCATCTATTTACCTACCTATTTCTCTATCTATCTATCATCTATCTATGTATCTATCTATGTATCGATCTGCCTACCTACCTATCTATCTATATATTTATCTACCTATTTCTCTATTTATCTATGTATCATCTATCTAATCTATGTATCTATCTCTATGTATTTATCTACCTATTTCTCTATCATCTATGTAATCTATCTATGTATCTATTTATCTATCTACCTATCTATCATCTATCTATACATCTGTGATCTATATATGTATCTATGAATCTATGTATCTATGAATCTATGTATCTATGTATCTATGTATCTATCTATCTATCTATCTATCGGCCTACCTACCTATCATCTATGTATCTATGTCTTTACCTACCTATTTGTCTATCTCTCTATGTATCATCTATCTATCTATGTGTCTATCTATCTATATATCTATGTATCTACCTACCTACCTATCTATCATCTATCTGCCTATCTATCTATGCATCTATCTATTTCTGTATCTATTTATCTATCATCTATCTAATCTATGTATCTATTTATCTATCTACCTATTTCTCTATCATGTATTTATCTATCTATTGTCTATGTAATCTATCTATGTACCGAATTCTCTATCTATCTATCTACCTACCTATCTGTCATCTATTTACATACTTATTTCTCTATCATCTATCTATTTCTGTATTTCTCTATGTATATATCTATCTATGCATTCTCTATGTATATATCTATCTATTTCTCTGTCTATGTATATATCTATCTATCCATCTTTCTACCTATTTCTCTGTCTGTGTGTCTATCTATCTATCTATCTACCTACCTATTTCTCTATCTATCATGTATTTATCTACCTATTGTCTATGTAATCTATCTATGTACCTAATTCTCTATCTACCTACCTACCTACCTACCTACCTATCTGTCATCTATTTACATACCTATTTCTCTATCTATCTATGTATATATCTATCTATCCATCTTTCTACCTATTTCTCTATCTGTCTGTGTGTCTATCAATCAATCAATCTATCTATCTATCTATCTATCTATCTATCTATCTATCTATCTACCTACCTACGTATTTCTCTGTCTATCCATCTTTCTACCTATTTCTGTATCTATGTGTCTATCTACCTATTTATTTATGTATTTATCTATTTATTTTGAGACAGAATCTCACTCTGTGGCCCAGGCTGCAGTGCAGTGCCATGAACTCGGCTCACGGCGACCTCCGCCTCCCGGGTTCAAGCGATTCTCCTGCCTCAGCCTCCCGAGTAGCTGGGATCACAGGCGCCCATCAGCACGCCCGGCTGATTTTGCAATTTTTTTCTTTAGGCCAGTAAACCTTCCGGGTGTCTGCGGGAATGTCAGCCTCCTCCTCTCCCCACCAAGCCCAGGTCGCTGACCCACCCCCACCCCCCAACAATCACACCCCTTCCTCCCGTCTCTGCCACTAAGGACCTGATTATCTGTAAATTTATGGGACTCTGCAAATACCGGCGTTTCCCTGCTGATATAATGTTTTCTGACAGATTTCAGGAGACGCAGCTGAGGTGGGAGGGGGTCCCGGGTGCCGGGTGTTCAGAGGAGGCACCAGCTGGTCCAGCCCAGACCCCTGGCTGCAGCGAGATCTCCGGTAAGAAAAACAGTTACCGTGGAAACATGCCCCTCCGGTGCCGCCGACCGAGGAAAGCTCCTGGTAGGATGATGATCTCCACCAAGTGTTATTTTTTATTTATTTACTGGGGGCCTTTTGTCTGGCGGCCGGACGGTTGCGGGCGTTTGCTGTCGCCAGGGTGTGTATACGTGTCTACACTCGCACGCAACACGGATAGATGTCCATCCACGGAAGTACAGCCTGTCAAAGCTTGTACAGGAAACGGTGCAGCTTTTCCAGGAGGCAGCCAGAAGGAGGGGGGTGGGGGGGAGGTGGGGGTTGTCGTTTCTTTACTGGGGGAGTCTGAAGAAAACAGAAAAGACAGGGGGGCTCATGCCTGTCATCCCAGCACTTGGGGAGGCCGAGGCAGGTGGATCGCCTGAGGTCGGGAGTTCGAGGCCAGCCTGGGCAACACGGTGAAACCCCATCTTTACTAAAAATAAAAACAATTAGCCAGGCGTGGTGGCGGGCGCCGGTCATCCCAGCTTCTCGGGAGGCTGAGGCAGCAGAATCTCTGGAACTCAAGGGGAAGAGGTTGCCGTGAGTGGAGATGACGCCTGTCATCCCAGCACTTTGGGAGGCTGAGGCAGGAGGATCACCTGAGGTCACGAGTTCGAGACCAGCCCGGCCAACATGGTGAAACCCCGTCTCTACTAAAAATACAGAAAATGAGCCGGGAGTGCTGGGGCAGGCCTGTCATCCCAGCTACTCAGGAGGCTGAGGCAGGAGTTCGGTGGAACCCGGGAGGCGGAGGTTGCCGTGAGCCGAGATGGCACCACGGCACTGCAGCGTGGCTCAGACAGAGCAAAACTGTGTCTCAAAAAAAAAAAAAGAAAAAGAGGAAGTGCAGTGGGTGTAAGGACTGTGGCGCTGCTGTCCCGGGGACCCCCTTTTTTTTCTGAATACCCATGTGTGATGGCTCCTTGCCTTTGTGTTTCCTCAGGAGTTTGCTCAGTGGGGAGAGAGAGAGAGACAGAGGAAAAAAAAAAATTCCATGTGTGGCCTGAGGGTGGGATTCATTAGCGGAGGCACCTCACCTGTGACAACCCAGCAGTGACAGGTAGTTCTGAGCATCGGGCAGAGTCCTCAGCCGCAGGCTTGGAAGACGCGGGGCTGCTGCCCTCAGACACCGAGGCAAACGTTTCTGTGCTCTTCATCTCCGGAAGCACTGATCTGTGCGGTCAGAGCTGACTTTCTTTCTGCCAAAGAAAGACATGGGGCCGGGCGTGGTGGCTCGCCCCCGTCGTCTCAGCGCTCTGGGAGGCAGCAGGGTCACCTGAGGTCGGGAGTTCGAGACCAGCCTGGCCGACATGGTGAAACATTGTCTTAATTTAAAATAAATAAATAAATATAAATATAAATATAAATAATAAGTAAATAAAAAAGAAAGAAAAGAAAGAAAGAAAGAAAGAAAGAAAGAATCCACATGTTACAATGAACCACGAAAATATTACACTGAAACCGAAGCAGAGCCACGAATTAACAGCCACGGAAAAACTGACCTCCAAAAGTCGCCCTCCCTTCCAGGAAATCGTATCTTCCAATAGAATCCCAGCACCTGTTTTCTCGGCTTCAGTTGGGAAAGAAAACGGCTCTGTGTGGTTTTAGCTGTTGTGTTATTTCCAGCTAAAATGTCACCGTTCACAACGGACACACGAGGTTTTTTTGGAGACAGAGTCTCGCTCTGTGGCCCAGGCTGGAGTGCAGTGGTGCGATCTCGGCTCACGGCAACCTCTCCCTCCCGGGTTCAAGCGATTCTCCTGCCTCAGTGTCCCGAGGAGCTGGGATGACAGGCGCCCGCCAACACGCCCGAGTAATTTTTTTCTGTATTTAGTAGAGACGGGGTTTCTCCATGTTGGCCAGGCTGGTCTTGAACACCCGACCTCAGGGGATCTTCCCGCCTTGGCCTCCCAAAGTGCTGGGGTGACCATGAGCCACTGCACCCAGGTAATTTTTGTGTGTTTTTAGTAGACACGGGGTTTCACCATGTCGGCCAGGCTGGTCTTGAACTCCCGACCTCAGGAGATCCGCCCGCCTCGGCCTCCCAAAGTGCTGGGGTCACAGCCTGACGGACCGGGCAAAGATTAAGTTGCTTTATTTTCTTCTAAGACGAGGACCTGCCTGCTCCCGAAGCCGAAATGTACAGGCTTTTTCGGGCTGGAGGGGGGAGAGGAATTCTCTTCGAATTGAACATCTGTCCCCCTCTTGCCACCCTGACCCCAGAAGCCCATATTTAAGCTTCTCCAGTGACCCAGTTGCTGGAGAGAAAGCTAATGAGTCGCCCGAGTGGACCTGACACCTCCCGGGAACTGTGTCTCGCTGAGGTTCCGTGGGAACTGCAAAGTCATCTAGCCACGCCATCGGGCAAGTCCCAGGAGAAGAGGGTCAGAAAACGAGGCGGAATCACGGAGAAACTGGAGGGTGTGTTATCCTGTGAAAGGCGCCACGGGGAATATGCAGAAAGCGTAAAAGAAGGTAATTAAAAGGAGAACAGGCATAGAGGAAGACCCCGTTAAGAAACCGCCTCTGGTTCTGAGACCCGATTCACTCACCTCCAGGGCAGAGCGCAGAAAACCTGCCTTTCTGCAATTCTGCCTTTTTATTTGATCCTCTTGGAGGTGATAGAATCAGGCCAGCTGTTACGTGCCGTGCCGCCGACGTCAATGACGGGCTGTGTGTCTGTGCGTTCCCTGAAATTAAAAGGCGGGATGTGAGAGCACAGGTTGCACTGTCCCACGCCTGAGCCACGCGGGAAGTGGAAAAGTTTGTTTTCAAAGTTTCCTTTCTTGTGTATAAATCATTCTGTTATAAAGACACATGCACACGTCTGTTCACTGCAGCACTGTTCAGAATAGCAAAGGCTTGGAACCCACCCAAATGCCCATCAATGAGACTGGACACAGAAAATTGCTCACAGAGATGCCATGGAATACTACGCACCCATGAAAAAGGATGGGTTCGTGTCCTTTGCAGGGACGTGGATGAAACTGGAAACCGTCATTCTCAGCAAACTGACATCAGAAGAGTAAACCAAACGCTGCATGTTCTCTCTTATAATTGGGTGTTGAACAGTGAGAACACACAGACACAGGGAGGGGAATATCCCACACCGGGGCCTGTCGGGGAGTGAGGGGCCAGCGCGAGGAGAGCAGGGGGTGGAGGGATTGGAGAGGAAGAGCATTAGGAGAAATACCTAATGTAGCGGATGGGGGGACGGATGCAGGAAAGCTCCGTGGCACGTGTCTACCTGCGTAAGAAACCTGCACGCTCTGCACGTGTCCCAGAACTTAAAGGATAAGACATTTTTTTTTTAAAAAGCAGTTTTTTACACTCCCACTGGTTCCAAAGTTGACGATGGAATGAATGAAGTGGGTGCCTCGGCCCTGTGAAGACGCCACCCTTCCTTAATCCAGCGCTGTGACTTTGGGTGTTACGAAGTGTCTTGGGAACGACAGGACCCAGTGCCAAAGGGTCGGGAGAAGGGAGGGGAGAAATTACATCCATTTTCCCGTTTAATGAGGTTCTGTTCCTTGTATTGTCATTCACCCGGCACAACCAGAGGAGCCCGATTTCCTGCCCCTGGCACTTTTTTTTTTAAAAAACAGAATTTCATATGCAAACAAAAATAGATCGCTCTAAAAGTGAGTGTTTCGGAGGTTTTCGGTACAGGGAGGAGGCGGGGTGCTGAGAGGTTTTCAAACGCAAGAGAAGGCCCGCTTTGAAGAGCCTGTTTCGGAGTCTCATGAGTTGATTCTCTTTTTGTTACTATTGTTGATTGTTTTTTGTTTGAGAGACAGGGTCTGGCTCTGTTGCCCAGGCCGCAGGGGAGGGGCGCCATCATAGCTCTCTGGGCTCACGTGATCCTCCTGCATTAGCCTCCTGGGTAGCTGCGGGGCCACAGGGCTGCACCACCCCAGCCAGCTAATGTTCTCTTTTGTGTAGACATGGGGTCTCCCTACGTTGCCTGGGCTGGTCTTAAACTCTGTGTTTAAGATATATGTAGACATAGAAATAACTATATAGATATCTATATATATATCATGTCATATAGATATATCTACATAGATGATCGATAAGACACACAAGATATATATAGATATAGATATATAGATATCTATATAAATCTATGATATATAGATATCTATAGATGCATAGATACATGATAGATATATATAGATAGATGTATAGATATGTAGATCTCTATATGATAGACAGATAGATATATAGATATATAGATATGACAGATATATAGATATGTAGATATATGAGAAATATATAGATATATAGATACACAGATATATGATAGATATATACATATAGGATTTATATATGACAGATATATAGGTATGTAGATATATGATAGATATATAGATATATGATAGATATAGATATATGATAGATATATAGGTATATAGATACATGATAGATATATGATAGACATATACATATATAGATATATGATACATATATAGGTATATAGATATATGATAGATACATACATATATGATAGATATATAGGTATATTGATATATGATACATATATAGATACATGATAGATATGTAGGTATATAGATATATGATAGATATATATGTGTATAGATATATGATACATATATAGGTATATGATAGACATATAGATATATGACAGATATATAGATATGACAGATATATAGGTATGTAGATATATGATTGATATATAGATATATGATAGATATTTAGGACTCAGCACACTTGGAATCCCTCTGATGCTCATGTTCCTTCTCACGCTGCCTCTGGAACTCCTCTGGCAAGACTGAGGACGCTTGGAATCCCTCTGACGCTCACGTTCCTTCTCACGCCACCTCTGGGGCTCCTGTAGCAAGACTCAGCATGCTTAGAATCCCTCTGATGCTCATGTTCCTTTTCACGCCACCTCTGGGGCTCCTCTGGCAAGACTCAGGACACTTGGAATCCCTCTGATGCTCACGTTCCTTCTCACGCCACCTCTGGGGCTCCTGTAGCAAGACTGAGCACACTTGGAATCCCTTCTCCTCCTGTCTCCAACGCCAGGCATGGCAAGTTCTCTGCTATGGAGAGTGCACGTGATGACATTGGACTCACCTGCATCACATCTCTATTTTAAGTTTGGCAAACTTTATCTCATGTTTAGAGTCCCCTTCGCGACTGCACTCGGTGGCTCAGGCCTGTCATCTCAGCACTTTGAGAGCCCGAGGCGGGCGGATCCCCTGAGGTCAGGAGTTCGAGGCCAGCCTGACCAACGTGGAGAAACCCCGTCTCTACTAAAAATACAAAAATTACCCAGGTGTGGTGGCCGACACCTCTCATCCCAGCTACTTGGGAGGCTGAGGCAGGAGAATCGCTTGAACCCGGGAGGTGGACTCTGCAGAGAGTTGAGATCGCGCCACTGCACTCCAGCCCGGGTGATAAGAGTGAAATTCCATCTCAAAAAAAATTTAAAAAATTAAAAAAAAATTTTTTTTTAAATGGACAATTTCCTTCATATATTTGGATCTTCCTTTTGAAAGCTCCTGTGTAGACGCAGTAAACAAATGTGTACGTCAGGCCAGGCACAGTGGGTGACGCCTGCAATCCCAGCACTTTGGGAGCCCGAGGCACGTGGATCACGAGGTCAGGAGTTCGAGACCAGCCTGACCAACATCATGAAACCCTGTCTCTGCTAAAAATACAAAACAATCTCAGAAAAAGTTAAAAAAAAATGGACAGTTTCCATCATATCTTTGTGTCTTCCTTCTGAAAACCCCTTTGCACACAGGTTAAATAAATGCGTATTTGTTTTCTCCTACTCATCTGCGTTTTGCGAATTGATTTTTCAGCAAACTTTCAAAGGGTGAAGCTGCGCCTCTGTCCTCACGGTAACACGGTCACAGCGTCCAGGGACATGAGGGTCTGGGTATCCCTTTTTTGGGGGGGCATGGGGGATGGCATAGGATTCCACCTCCCACAGTGCTCAGCAACTCTTTCATAACGGACAGAATCCACAAACACGGCGAAACTCTCTCTCTCTCCTCAAAATAGAAACATTACCTGGGCGAAAAAGGAAGAAAGAAAAAGAAAGACAGGAAGGAAGGAAGGAAGGGAAGAAAAAAGAGCCCCTTTCCTCCAAAGACACCACAAAAATTAGAATCACTCTTCCCGTACGTGGGTTCTAGAAAACAGAGGCCCCTTTTTCCAAAAACACCGGAGAAACTAGAATTCCTCCCATGAAAGGTCCCTTCCACGGGGGGCTTGGTTCTGACCCCCACCTGAGGGCAGTGATGGCTTCAGACCCTGACACAGAAAGAAGGATGTCTGCAGCACTCCGGGAGACCAGATCCCCCGAACTGTGGGAAGTAGAAAAGTTCTTTTTCAAGTTTCCTTTCTTGTTAAATCACAAGTGTGCTGATAACTCTCTGTGAAGCCCCATCCTCTGTGGCTGTGAGACACGCCGTGGTCACAGGCACGTGGTACATTCTGTGGCCTTGTGCTTTCACCGAGATATCCGTGCTGGACGTGCTCACAGGCGTGCCCCAGCTCTCCATGGCGTTCACCTGTTTAGAAACGTTTTAAGTCGTCAGCCAGTCGGGTTTTAGTTTAGATGCTGAGGTCTGGCTGCCGTCCACAGAGATCAGACACAGCCGTGAGGACGACCCCACACGCGTCAGGGATAACTGTGCGTGTTTTCCTTTGTTCACTGCAGTCTTGTGGCCCAATGGCCAGCGAGGGTCCCCTTCCTGCAGCCCGGGAAGGAAAAACTGCGTTGCTGAAAGGTCCTTTGTCTCAGGGCTGATGTTTCTCTGCAGCACCGAGCGTCTATTTGCAACATCAGTTTCCAACATTAAACCACCAGAGCCCGTTTCTCAGGAGAAGGCATCTCTGAATGCCACTCATAACCTCACAGCAAATGAGCAGAACAAAACCTGTGAAATCTCCCTCCAGATCACCACGAAGTCACGTCCCCTGCAGGCGCCTGTGTTCTCACGTGTCACGTCCCCTCCAGAGCGCAAGGTCTCCTGTCCCTGGGCATCGTGTCCTGCGCGCAGGGGTCTGTCCTGAGTGGCTGGAGGTGCAGGGGTCTCTCCTGCGTGCCCGGGGTTACAAGAGTCTCTCCTGAGTGGCTGGGGGTGCAGCGGTCTCTCCTGAGTGGCTGGCAGTGTAGGGGTCTGTCCTGAGTGACTGGGGGTGCAGGGGTCTCTCCTGAGTAGCTGGGGGTGCAGGAGTCTCTCCTGAGTGGCTTAGGGTACAGGAGTCTCTCCTGCATGCCTGGGGTTACAGGAGTCTCTCCTGAGCGGCTGGGGGTGCAGTGGTCTCTTCTGAGTGGCTGGCGGTGCAGGGGTCTGTCCCGAGTGGCTGGGGGCACAGGAGTCTCTCCGGCGTGGCTGGGGGCGCAGGGGTCTCTCCCGAGTGGCTGGGGGTGTAGGGGTCTCTCCTGCGTGACTGGGGGTGCAGGGATTAACCCTGCGTGGCTGGGGGCGCAGGGGTCTCTCCTGAGTGGCTGGGGTGCAGGGGTCTTTCGTGCGTGGCTGGGGGTGCAGGGATTAACCCTGCGTGGCTGGGGACGCAGGGGTCTGTCCCGAGTGGCTGGGGGCGCAGGGGTCTCTCCCGCGTGGCTGGGGGTGCAGGGGTCTTTCGTGCGTGGCTGGGGGATCAGGGATTAACCCTGTGTGGCTGGGGGCGCAAAGGTCTCTTCTGCGTGGCTGGCGGTGCAGGCATTTCTCCTGAGTGGCTGGGGGTGCAGGGGTCGCTGCGCTGGCGTTCCTTCCCACCCCCACCGCCACCCCCACCTCGCCTGCACCCCCTGCTCCGAGCGCACCCCCTGCCCCGCGCGCTGCAGTTGCTGCTGGGGAGGAGCGCCGGGCGCTGCGCAGCGCGGAGGTGGGCTCCGGGCAGGCATCCAGCCAGGTCGAGCTCAGCTCTGTCGCCCCAAGCTTCGCCTCCGGCCAAGAGGCTGAGCCGCGGGTGGAAAGGCCCTCCCCGCTCGCCCCGGGGCCCCTCCCCGCACTCCGGCCGGGGCCAGCGGCGCCTCCGCTCCCCAATTAGCCAGGCTGCACTCGGACCTCCGCGTCCCCTCCCCCAAATCCCCGGCCCCGCGCGCTCCAGCCTGGAGACCCCGTGCGCTCTGTGCTCCCCGCCTTCCCAGCTACCGCGGGGTGGGCTCCCCAGTGCGCGCAGGACGGGCCAGGGCTGGGGCGCATCTCCGGCCCCCCACAGGCAGCCTTGGGCGGTCAGCGCGGGCGGCTCATTAGTGGAGTGGGATGAAGGGTCCCTTGGAGAAGCGCACGGCGAGCCCCCACCCCCACCATCCACCCACCGAGGCCCTGAGCAGGGATAAGCGCCCCTCGTTTGGGCACCCTGGGTGCCCTGCATCGCTGGCGGGTGCAGGGATTTATCCTGCGTGGCCGAGGGTGCAGGGGTCTCTCCTGCGTGGCCGGGGGTGCAGGGGTCTGTCCTGCATAGCCGGGGGTGCACGGGTTTGTCCTGCGTGGCTTGGGGTGCAGGGGTCTCTCTTGCGTGGCCGGGGGTGCAGGGGTTTGTCCTGCGTGGCTTGGGGTGCAGGGGTCTCTCTCGCGTGGCTGGGGGCCCCCCAGGGTGGTAGCCTCTTGGGCTGCTCTAGGAGCACCCAGCAACCTGGGGCTGGGGGGAGTTTCCAGGTCGCGAATGTTGGGGGGCTCCCCAGACCCCCCACCCGGCGCTCATCCGCGGGGTCCAGCAGACGCGCTTTAGGGGGGGACTCCCCGAGGAAGTTCGGTTCCAGGGCAGCCTCGGGAGGCGGGAGGGTGGGGAGGGGAGGCGGCCAAGGTCTCTGCACAAATTGGCCAATTAATTCATGCCTGCGTCTGGAGTTCCCGTCCCGGAATATATGTGTATATATATATTCTTTTCTCTAAACATGTGGCTTCTGGAAGTCGAAGGGAAATGATGCAGAGCCTGCGCGGTGCTGATTCCACCCGACATGCGAGGCTGGGGTTCCTTGGAATTGGGGTGCGGGCGCCATGGGAAACCCCGGGGGTTCGGGGCAGGTGCACGCGCTGCGCTGGGAGGCTCCCGAGGCCTGGTCTTCTCGGCGCAGACCCAGCCCAAGGCTCAGGTCCCCTCCTCGGGCCTGAGCCGGGGAGGAAGGGAGGGACCCAGGAAAGGCGTCCTGTGCGCGCCCCTCGCGCCGGGGACCCTCGGGCTCAAGTCTCCCCAGCGCGCCGCTGCGCGCCGTGGACTTTCTGCGGAAGCTTCTGGTCTTGGGCAGCCAACGGGCCTCTCCCTGGCTCCGCGCTGGAGGCGTAGTCCTTCCTTTCAGCTGCGTTTCAAAGTTGCAGAGACGTGGCCAGAGCTGGGGAGCCTGTTTGGGGGTCCCCCAATTTCTGAAGCCGGTGCGTCCTGGGGAGTCTGGGGGTCCCCCAATTTCTGAAGCCGGTGCGTCCTGGGGAATCTGTTTGGGGGTCCCCCAATTTCTGAAGCTGGTGCATCCCGGGGAGCCTGTGGGGGGGTCCCCCCAATTTCTGAAGCTTGTGCATCCTGCAGAGCCTGTTTGGGGGTCCCCTCAATTTCTGAAGCTCATGCATCTTGGGGAGCCTATTTGGGAGTCCTCCCAATTTCTGAAGCCGGTGCATCCTGGGGAGCCTGTTTGGGGGGTCCCCCAATTTTCTGAAGCCGGTGCGTCCCGGGGAGCCTGTTGGGGGTCCCCCAATTTCTGAAGCCGGTGCGTCCTGGGGAGTCTGGGGGTCCCCCAATTTCTGAAGCCAGTGCGTCCTGGGGAATCTGTTTGGGGGTCCCCCAATTTCTGAAGCTGGTGCATCCCGGGGAGCCTGTGGGGGGTCCCCCGAATTTCTGAAGCTCGTGCATCCTGCAGAGCCTGTTTGGGGGTCCCCTCAATTTCTGAAGCCCCTGAATCCTGGGGAGCCTGTTGGGGGTCCCCCCAATTTCTGAAGCCCCTGAATCCTGGGGAGCCTGTTGGGGGTCCCCCCAATTTCTGAAGCCCGTGCTGAGGAGTCTGGGGGTCCCCCAATTTCTGAAACCCATGAGTCCTGGGGAGCGTGTTGGGGGTCCCCCTAATTTCTGAAGCCCGTGCGTCCTGGGGAGTCTGTTTGGGGGTCCCGCCAATTTCTGAAGCCGGTGCGTCCTGGGGAGGCGAACCCCGGGTTTGGGGGTGCGAGCTGGTGGGAGGTAGGGTGAGGTCTCTCTCTGTGTCCACTCACTGAGGCCTGAGCCAAAAATGGAAATGAAAGTCCACATTTCAAACCTCTGAGATTTATTCCTGGGAAGATTAATCACCGCAGCAACGTTCTGCTGAATTCCTTCCTGGCCAGGCAGGGCCTCCTGCGGTTTGGGGAGGGCTGGGCCTCCAGAAAACGGCCTCCTGGGTTTGTTCTTAGTGACAAACTCCTTGGCTTCCTGGAAAACAGAATAATAATACACAATAACATTTTTCTTAAATGAAACATAAAGTGAAGGCCTGTGATTAAATCTGAAAGGAAAGAGGTTACATGTCCACCGTATGTTGGAAAGTAAATGTTTAAGAGAGAGACAGAGACAGAGACAGAGAGACAGAGACAGAGACAGAGAGAGACAGAGACAGAGACAGAGAGACAGAGACAGACAGAGAGGCACAGAGCAAAAGAGAGACACAGAGACAGACAGAAAGAGACAGAGAGACAGAGAGAAATACAGAGACACACATACAAAGGCAGAGACACACAGAGAAAGGGAGAGAGAAACAGAGAGACACAGAGAGATAGAGTGAGAGACAGAGACACATACAGAAGAAAACTCTATATTATATATATTAAATATAATATATATAAGACAACCACATCTGTAATATATGTCTTATATTACATATTATATATAATATAACCATGTCTATAATATATATTATATAACCATACCCTATAATATATATTATATATATAATATAACCACATGTATATATATCTATACAGATATATAATATAACCACATCTCTATAAGCACATCTATATAGCTGTATACACATATATAATAGAATCACATTTATATATAGATATATATGATAACCACATCTACATATCTATAGATATATATAATATAACCACATATATAATATATATTATATGTAATATAACATCTATATATCTATATAGATATATATTATAACAAAATCTATCAATATAGATGTATATGTATAATAAAATGACATCTATATATCTACATAGATATATACAATATTACCACATCTATATATATCTATAATAACATCTATATATCTGTATATGTATATATAAGCACATGTATATATTTGTTTAGAGATATATAATATAACCACATCTATTTATCTATATATTATAACTACATCTATATATCTGTATAGATATATGTAATATAACCACATATGTAATATGTATTATATGTATAATATAACCACATCTATATATCTATAAAGATATATATATAACAACCATATCTGTATATCTATATAAATATGTGATATAACCACATCTATAATATATATTATATATGCAATATAACATCTATATATCTATATAGATATATATATTATAACCACATCTATATATCTATGTGATATAATGACATCTGTAATATATATTATATATGTAATATAAACACATCTATATGTATATATATTATAACCACATCTATATATCTGTATAGATATATGTAATATAACCACACCTATAATATATATTATATAATTTATAACCACATGTATATTTCTATATACATATATATATAATATAACCACATGTATAATATATATTATATATAATATAACCATCTCTATTATCTATACAGATATATATAAATACATGTGTATATCTGTATATATTTATATATATAACCACATGTATATGTCTGTATAGATATATATAATATAACCACATCTATAATGTGTATTATATATAATATAACCACCTCTACATATCTATATAGATATATATATATTATAAGCACTTGTGTATATCTACATACATATACAGATATAACCACATGTATATGTGTGTAGAGATATATGTAATATAACCACACTTACAATATATATTACATATGTAATATAACACGCTCTATATATCTATATAGATATGTATGTCATAAGCATATGTGTGTCTGTGTAGATTTATAGAAGTAATATAACCACCTGTGTATATCTATATAGATATGTGTGTTGTAAGCACATGTGTATATCTGTGTAGATTTATAGATATAACCACATGTATCTGTCTGTAGAGATATCTGTAATATAACCACCCCTATAATATATATTGCATATGTAATATAACCACCTGTGTATATCTATATAGATATGTATGTCGTAAGCACATGCGTGTCTGTGTAGATTTATAGATGTAATATAACCACCTCTGTGTATCTATACAGATATGTGTGTCATAAGTACACGTGTATGTCTGTGTAGATTTATAGATGTGATATAACCACCTGTGTACGTCTGCATAGATACAGACGTACAGAGAAAACCCACAGGTATCACACATCTGTTACCATCTACACACGTGGTTCTGGTCAGTGCACACATCTCGCCGGTTCACGAGCCAGGCTGACAAAGGGCGCTTTGATGACAGTGCGTCAGCCTGGCACGGGCGGCGTGGCGGCTTGCGTGGGTCCGTACCCAGCCCCACGCGAGGCGCTGCGAATTCAGGCCTCTAAATGTGAACGCGGAGGCGGGAGGAAATTGTGAAGACATCTGTAACATCCGCAAGCCCTGATCGATGCTCACCCATATTTCATGGCTGCGGAGGGGTTGCTGCTTGTTAAAAAGTGTGGGCTGCGGTCAACGGCCGTTCATACACACCCCTGCGTGGGTGCTTGGGAGTAACAGCAACTGCCTTTCCAATCATGGGCTAGAAGAGGAAAGAAAAAGTGGGCCAGAAGGAAGGGGTTAGGGTCGAACTGCGTTTCTCCCTGGCTGGAGCAGGCCTGACCGGATGCTGGGGGGTGGGCGTGGAGTAGGCCGCAGGGAACGCCTGGGGGTCCCAGATTCTCCGCTCCGGAGGCCTGGAGGCCCCAGAGAGTCCCCAGCCATGGCCCTCTGCCATTAAGAGCTCTGGGCGTGACATTGGACTTAAAGTAAATACATTGGGTTCCAGAGAGCGCGGCTTTGTGGGACCGAGCTAAAAAGAAAAAAAATTCAGAGCCATAGTTTTGAGGACTTAAAGAAATTAAATGTCAACGATTTGAATGGGTTCCTGGGTTTTCTTTCTTTTGGTATCATAAATGACAGAGAGAGAGAGACAGAGAGACAGAGACAGAGAGAGACAGAGACAGAGAGACAGAGATAGAGAGACAGACAGAGACAGAGACAGAGAGAGAGAGACACAGAGAGACAGAGAGACAGAGACAGAGAGACAGAGACAGAGAGACAGACAGAGACAGAGACAGAGAGACAGAGACACAGAGAGACACAGAGACAGAGACAGAGAGACAGAGACAGAGAGAGAGAGACACAGAGAGACAGAGAGACAGAGACAGAGAGGCAGAGAGGCAGAGAGACACAAAGAGACACAGAGAGACAGAGACAGAGACACAGAGACAGAGAGACAGAGACAGAGAGACACAGAGACACAGAGAGACAGAGACAGAGACAGAGAGACAGAGACACAGAGAGACAGAGAGACGGAGACAGAGAGACACAAAGAGACACAGAGAGAGACAGAGACAGGGAGAGAGAAAGTGAGACAGGGACAGGGAGGCAGAGAAATGGTCGCAATTCTTCCTTACAATGTGCCTGATTGACGTGGAAAAGCCGGACTGTTTTGTGGAACGGAGCAGAGCCGGGTGCGTTTCTACCCCAGACGCCCTCAGCGCGTTCCTGCCGCGCTTCCCCCTCCCCACCGGCAGGTGGGTTCTCGGGGCGGCTGCTCGGGACCCGTGGGTGCCAAGTCACCCGCGTTTGTGAGAATCTGTGACGCCCAGACGCCCACAGGGAGCTCCTGAGCCCCGAAGGCCCAGGTTCCTGTGACTGAGCCTCACCTGGGAAAAGATGTGTGTGTCACAGACAGTTTTGCTTTTCCAGAGAGACTTCGTGTGTTTCTTTACTTCTGTCTTTCTCTTCATGTCTTTTGGTTTTTTTCTTTCTCTCTGTTTCTTCCTTCTTCTTTTTCTTTTTTTCTCACTTTATTTCTTTCCCTTCCTCCCTCCCTTCCTTCCTTCCTGTCTTTTCTCTTTGTTTCTTTCTCCATTTTTCTTTGTTTCTTTCTCTTTCCTTCTTTCTTTTTCTTTCTCTCTTTTTTCTTTTCTCTTTCTATTCCTTTTCCTTCCTTCTTCCTTATTTTCTTTCTCCGTTTCTTTCTTTCTTTCTTGTTTCATTCTTTCTTTTCCTTTTCGTCCCTTCCCTCGTTTTAGGTTATGTTCTTTGTCCCTTTCTTTCTCTCTCTCTTTTCTTTCTTTTTCCCTCTCTCTGACTCTCTCTCTGTCTCCCTCCCTTCCTCCCTCCCTCCCTAAGCTGCGTGTTGGAACCTGTCTCTGTCTCTCTCTCTGTCTCTCTCTGTCTCTCAGTCTCTCTCTGTATCTCTCTCTGTCTCTCTGTCTCTGTCTCTCTGTGTCTCTCTCTCTGTCTCTCTGTCTCTGTCTCTCTGTGTCTCTCTCTCTGTCTCTATGTCTCTCTCTGTCTCTCTCTGTATCTGTCTCTGTCTCTCTCATCTCTGTCTCCCTCCCTTCCTCCCTCCCTCCCTAAACTGCATGTTGGAAGCTGTCTCTGTCTCTCTCTCTCTGTCTCTCAGTCTCTCTCTGTATCTGTCTCTGTCTCTGTCTCTCTGTGTCTCTCTCGGTCTCTCTCTCTCTGTCTCTCTCTGTCTCTCAGTCTCTCTCTGTATCTGTCTCTGTCCCTGTCTCTCTCTGTCTCTCTGTCTCTCTGTGTCTCTCTTGGTCTCTCTCTCTGTCTCTGTCTGTCTCTCAGTCTCTCTCTGTCTCTCTGTCTCTGTCTCTCTGTGTCTCTCTGTCTCTCTCTGTATCTGTCTCTGTCTCTCTCATCTCTGTCTCCCTCCCTTCCTCCCTCCGTCCCTAAACTGCGTGTTGGAAGCTGTCTCTGTCTCTCTCTCTCTGTCTCTCAGTCTCTCTCTGTATCTGTCTGTGTCTCTGTCTCTCTCTGTCTCTCTCGGTGTCTCTCTCTCTGTCTCTCTCTGTCTCTCAGTCTCTCTCTGTATCTCTCTCTGTCCCTGTCTCTCTCTGTCTCTCTGTGTCTCTCTTGGTCTCTCTCTCTGTCTCTCTCTGTCTCTCAGTCTCTCTCTGTATCTGTCTGTCTCTCTGTCTCTGTCTCTCTGTCTCTGTCTGTCTCTCTCTCTCTGTGTCTTTTGTCTCTGTCTCCCTCCCTCCCTCCCTAAGCTGCATGTTGGAAGCTGTCTCTGTCAGTCTCTCTCTGTATCTGTGTCTGTCTCTCTCTCTCTGTGTCTCTCGTCTCTGTCTCCCTCCCTCCCTCCCTAAGCTGCGTGTTCGCTCTTCCCAGCCCCGCCCGCCCCTCCCGGGCTGCAGAGCAAGATTCTCTGGCCTCAGGTTCGGGTCCCGGACAGTCCGCGGCCTCGGGCCCGCGCCGCGCGCTCCCTGCAGCCTCCGGCCTGGATCGGGGGAGTGGGCGGAATTCCAGCAGAGGCTGCCTGTGGGGTGTCTGGGGCGGGCGGAGGCGAGGGGGACCCACGGGACGGTGCCCGTCGGCTGCTGGGACCCCCCAGCTCAGGCAGCCGGACCGCAGGGAGCGCAGTCCCGCATGGAGAGATTCGCTGCTGCTTTGGAAATGTGGAGCTCGGGCGCGCGCGGGGTCACAACGCTGGATATTTGGGCCAAAGCAACCCAGGCGGGTCCCTGGGAGGGCATTTGGGGGGTCCCAGGAGCCAACACGGGCGTCACAACCCCCTGCGGCCCCCGCTCTGACAACACGGCCCCCCCCATGTTCCGTTTGCTCCGTTTCGTTTCGTTTCTGCGTCTGTTTCTAGTGGAAACAGAAACGGGACGGTGGAGACGCGCGTGGGAGCGGATGGGACGTCCCGGGATCCGCAGCTCAGGCCACGCAGCGTTTCCAGGAGCGGGGAGCGCGCGGGAGGCGCCAGGATTCGAACCCGCCGCCCGGGCGGCCTCGGGAGCGCGCGGAGGCCTTGGGAGAGCGGGTCAAGAACGTTTTCCTTTCCGGAAACGTTTTCTTTCTCTCTTTCTCCTCCGTCTCCTTCTCCCTCTGCCACTTCCCGGTCTCCCTCTGCGTTATAATTTGCAGTTCTTGCTCTTGTCTAGTCACTCACTTTTCCGAAACGCGTTTCTCTTTGCACACTTGGAAAAACGCGGGTCCCACAGGGAGGCACCCACGTTCTAACCAGACCGTGTGAGGCGTGAGAGGCGCTTCTCACAGGCCCGGCGCCCTGCTCCGTTCTCTGTCTCTCTGTCTCTCTGGGTCTCACGGAGGCATCAATAAAATCTCTCTGTCTCTGTCTCTTTTTTTTTTTTTTTTTAAGACAGGGTTTCACCATGTGGGTCAGGCTGGTCTTGAACTCCCGACCTCAGCTGATCCGCCCGCCTCGGCCTCCAAGGTGCTGGGATGACAGGCGTGAGCCGCCACGCCCGGTGTCATCTGTCAAACGGCGCCCCTCATACAGCCCAGGACAGCAGAGGCTCAGCGCCTCGGCCTCCGGCCGCCTTCCCCGACACGTCGGTCTCCACTTCATAAAACCCACCCGCTCTGCGGCCTTCAGCCGTGAGGTCCCGCCCAGCCTGTCTGGTGTGCAAAGGACACCGGTGTGGGACCGAAAGTTCTTGCCTGGGGTCAGAAGTGATCAATGACGCAAACGGCAGGTGTGTCTTTAACTGGGACACCCCCCAGGCCAACGGGGAAAGTTATTCCGGCTCTGAGGACCCCAGAAACCTGTTTTGACCCAGAGACCCTTCCCCAGATCTCTCTCTGTGTCTCTCTTTGTTTCTCTCCCCTGTCTCTCCATGTCTCTGCGTCTCTGCCTCCCCTGTCTCTTTTTCTCTGTGTCTCTGCGTATCTCTGTCTATCCCTGTCTCTCTTTTTTTCTCTGTGTCTCTGTGTATCTCTGTCTATTGCTGTCTCCCTGTTTTTCTCTGTGTCTCTGTGTATCTCTGTCTATCCTCTTTCTCTCCCTCTCCCTGTGTCTCTCTCTGGTGCTGTGTCTCTGTATCTCTGTGCCTGTCTCTCTTTGTCTCTGTCTCTTCGTCTCTCTGTGTCTCTGTTTCCCTCGACTTGAGTTTAAAGATGATACACTGAGTATTTAATTTGAGCTTCTGGGAGAGCGCTTTTGGGGGACAGGGGCCAGTGGGGCCGCCAGTTAGGGTCACGTTTTGACACAAGCCCCGTCTCCTTTTCCTAGCCAGAAACTCTCAGGACGCACAGGGTCTGTGACACGGGCGAAAACGGGTCCTGCGTTGGAGGCGACCGATCTCAAAGCCGTCCGTCCTCCGTGGGAAGCAGAGGCTCTGGTTTCCTCCGAGGACGTTCTTCGACGCCTGGACCCGCCGCAGCTCCTGTCTGGCGTCCTGGTCGTCCTTCCCGGAGGCTGCGAGGGACCCTGGCGCGGCGGCGTGTCCTCGGGGCAGGGGGTCTGGGCTGGAGGCGGCCGGCTGTCACCGCCGTCCCCTGCTGAGGGGCCTCGGGGCTGGGAAGGGTCCCCTGGGCCCCAACGGACCCCCGGGAGGCCTGCTCGTGGGGGGCGCAGGACGCAGCTGAGCCGGGAGGAGGGAGGGTTTTTGGGAGGCCACCAGACGGCAGCTGTGAGGGGCTCCCTGCGCGGTCCCTGGGGACGCAGCTTCCCGGCACGGGGACGCCTTCGGAAGCAGAAAAGTTACCTGGGCGCTGAGGACCCCGGAAGGTTGCTGTAACCCAGAGACTCTTCCCTGGATCTCTGTCTCTCTCTGTCTCTGTCCCTTTACCTCTTTCTCTTCCCCCCTCCCTGTCTCTGTGTGTCTCTGTGTCTCTCAGGCTGTGTCTCTCTCTGCTGTCTCTCTGTGTTTCTCTGTATCTCTGTGTCTCTCCCTTTCTCTCTGCTTCTCTTTCTCTCCTTCTGTCTGTCTCTGTGTCTGTGTCTCTTTCTCTGCATCTCTGTGTCTCTCCTTTTCTCTCTCACCATCTCTTTCTTTCTTTCTCTGTCTCTGCTGTCTCTCTGCTTCTCTGCATCTCTGTGTCTCTCTCTTTCTCCCTGTCTCTCTTTCTGCTTCCGTCTGTCTCTGTGTCTCTGTCTGTTTCTCTGTATCTCTGTGTGTCTCCCCTGCCTGTCTCTGCGTGTCTCTGCCTCTCTGTCTCTGTGTCCCTCTCTGCTGTCTCTCTCTGCATTTCTGTGTCTCCCCTTTTCTCTCCCAGTCTCTCTCTTTCTCTGTGTGTCTCTGCTGTCTCTCTGTGTGTCTGTGCATCTCTGTGTCTCTCCCTTTCTCCCTGTCTCTCTTTCTGCTTCCGTCTGTCTCTGTGTCTCTGTTTCTCTCCATCTCTGTGTGTCTCCCCTCCCTGTCTCTGTGTGTCTCTGCCTCTCTCAGTCTCGGTGTCTCTCTCTGCTGTCTCTCTGTGTGTCTCTGCATTTCTGTGTCTCTCCTTTTCTCTCTCCCCGTCTCTTTCTCTCTTTCTCTGTGTGTCTCTGCTGTCTCTCTGTGTGTCTCTGCATCTCTGTGTCTCTCTCTTTCTCCCTGTGTCTTTCTCTCCTTCTCTCTGTCTCTCCTTTTCTCTCCCCCTGTGTGTCTCTGAGTGTCTCTGTGTCCTTCACGGCCCCAACCCAGCTTCACTGATGCCCCCACGGGGCCCCCCACGTTCTGTGGCCCTGGGTCCCAGGGCCCTGCCGGGGAGGACGCGCCCTGGGGTGGTGGGAGGAAGAGGAGGAGCGGGGAGACTCCCGCGCGTCCCCCCGTCCCCCCCACGCCGCTGCCCAGCCTCCGGCCTCTTCTGGAGGCCGCCGCCCCGCGAGGCGCCTCTGCATAATACATGGGACTATTTGTAATTCTCTGTGATATTGCGGTGTCTGGCGGCCCCCGCTTTGATGGGAGGTCGCGGTGACAAAGCCCTGTGTGTCGCGGAGTTTGGAGCCTCCTTTGCCTCCGCTTTTGAAGGCTCGCATGGACCTGGGCGTCTCCAAGTCGCGGGGATCAGCCGGTGCCCACGCTGGGGGCAGCATGGCCGGGACAGGGGGAGAGGGGTCCCGGGAGGAGACGGCGGAGGGAAGGGACGGGCAGAAACGGGGGAGGCAGATGGGAGGGGAGTGAGGTGGGGACAGAGAGGGAAAGGAGGGAGGAAAGAGGGACGCGGAGGAGGGGAAGGCGGGGGGGGGGAGACGCCTGTGGAATAAACGGAGGAAGAGAGAGAAAGGAAGGAAGGAAAGAAGGGAGGGAGGGAGGAAAATAAAGGGACGGGGGGGGAAGGAGACACAGGAGAAAGTAGAGAAGACAGGGAGGGAAAGGGGGAGGAAGGAAGAAGGGAAGAGAGAGGGAGACAGGACGGGGAGAAAAAGGAGGAGGAGACAGAAGGACGGAAGGACGGAGGAACGGACGAAGGCAGAGAAGGAAAAGGAAGAGGAGGAAGCAGGGACGGAGGAAGACAGACGTTTATTTCTCCAGCGCCTCAGCCCCTCCCCCTCCGCTCAGCGCGCGCCCCCCGCTTTAAGGGGCACCCCCACCTGAACCTCAGCGGCGCTGCCGGGAGCCCCTTCCCTGCGCCCTGGGGTCGGGAAAAACGGGTCCCTTTCTTTCCGCGGCGGGAGACCGGGGCCCGGCTCCCGAGCGCCAACGCTGGGCGCCTCCGAGGGGTGTCTCCCCAGAAACCCCCAAAGTAGCCTCTCCAAAAAAAAAAAAAAATCACACCTTCCCCGGGACCCTCCCCGGCTCCAAACGCGCTTGGGGTGGTGGCAGGACGAGTGCATTTTACAGAAAAAAAAAAAATAATAATAATAAAAGAGGGAAAGGGAGAAAAAAAACTCCACTTTATTTGGCTTCCAGGACGTGGAAAAGGTATTTCAGCCCGCGGAGGCGAACCCCGGCTTCCACTGAGAGGGGCGGGAGGGAGCGACCAGGGTCACCCCGCGAGGAAAACCAAAAACACAAAGTATATGTCTACAAAACGTTCTCCCAAATAGCTACCCCTAGACGCCAGCGTGTCAGCGCGGCGCTAAGCGGGGACAGCGGCCTCGATCCGGGGTCTGCGTGGCTCTGGCGCGTGCGGAAAGGACCCGGTCTGCACGAAGCGCTGCTCCCGGGAACCCGAGCTCCTTTCTGCGGGCGCTGGAGACCCGGGAGGCGGCCGCGGGGATCCTCCGCCTCCGTCTCCTCCTCCGCCCAGGCGCTTGCGTCCAGCTTTACGGACACCCGGCCCCTTCTTCTCACTTTGGGGGTCCTTCAGGCGGTTTCCATCTCACCCGCGCGCCCCCTGCTCCTCCATCCGGCTCTGAGGGGCCTCCGCCGGCGTCCCCATCCCTCCATCCAAACGCGCGCAGCGTCCAACTTCCAAAATCGCGGGTCCCGGCGCGGCCGGGTCCCGTCTCCATGTCCGCGTTGGGAAGCGGGGGGCGGTTCTTGGAACGCTCCAGGCGCCGGGCTCTGCGCTCCTCCCCTGGAAGAGAGGGGGGCGCGGAACGGCTGGGACCCTCCTCTCTCCAGCCCCGCGAACTCCTGCTCCGGTTTGCTTTTGCGCCGCAGCCACGGAGAGAAGAGGAACGCGGGGACCGGTCTTGGGGGGTGCTGGTGGTGCGCGCGCTCTCCCTGCCAAAAAAAGAAGAAGAAACAAAAACGGGATCTTTACCTCTTCGCACCTCTTTGCGCGGACGCCAAACGGTGATGAAATGACAAGAAACCCAATTGCCGGCCTTGGGGAGGGTGGGGGAGAGACCGCGTCCCTGCGTGCGTCCGCCGCGGAGCCGAGACACCCGTCATTGCTCCAGACAGGCGGCGCGCGGGGGGCTGGGCGAGGTCGCCGCGTATAAATAGCGAGATTTCCAATGGAAAGGCGTAAATAACAGCGCTGGAGATCCACCCGCGCGCGCACGGGCCGCCTTCCTCCCTCCTCCGCGCGGGGAGACGCGCGCACCCACCGGCCCCCGCGCCTCCAAAGCTTCCCGGAGTCCTGCCCGCGCAGGTTCCTCCGCGCCGGCCTCAGCCATGGAAGAGCTCACGGCTTTTGTATCCAAATCTTTCGACCAGAAAAGCAAGGACGGGAACGCGGGAGGCGGCGGCGGCGGCGGCGGGAAGAAGGATTCCATCACCTACCGGGAAGTTTTGGAGAGCGGACTGGCGCGCTCGCGGGAGCTGGGGACGTCGGATGCCAGCCTGCACGACCTCACGGAGGGCAGCGGCCACTGCCCCGTGCATTTGTTCAAGGACCACGTAGACAACGAGAAGGAGAAGCTCAAGGAGTTTGGCACCGCGCGCGTGGCGGAAGGTAAGCTCCTCCGCGCGCCCCGCGCCTTCCGCGGGGTCCCCTCCCGGGGTTCGCGGCCGCGTCGCCCCACGGAGTCGGCCCGCGCGCGCCGCGCTCTGCAGATTTGCAGCTCTCCGGCTAGGAGGAGAAGGCCCCGAGGCCAGATTGTCCTCAGCAAGAAACGAAGGCAGGAGTGGAGCCCGTTGGAGAAGCTGGGAGGTCTCCACGGTGGGAGTCTGGGGTGCAAGGAGGATCGGAGCCGGGGCCGCGCGCTGCCCGCAGACTCGAACCCCCTCGCGTGGGCGCAGACACGGGGCTGCCGCGGATCCCGGTGGCCGTAGGGCCTGCGATAAACACACATATATACCCATTTCTGAGGCACAGTCTCGCTCTGTCGCCCAGGCTGGAGTGCACTGGCGCGATCTCGGCTCCCTGCACCCTCCGCCTCCCGGGTTCCAGCGATTCTCCCCCCTCAGCCTCCTGAGTACCTGGGATGACAGGCGCCGGCCAACGCGCCCGGCTGATTTTTCCGTGTTTTCAGTAGAGACGGGGCTTCACCACGTTGGCCAGGCTGGTCTCGAACTCCTGACCTCCACGGATCCGCCCGCCTCGGCCTCCCGAAGTGCTGGGATGACGGGCGTGAGCCGCCGCGCGCAGCCGTGGGCCTGGCGTCTGAGGCTGTGGGTTTGTGTCTCAGCGTCCGTGTGGCTGGCGTGGATCTAAGGTCGCCCACGCCGAAAGGGGAGCTCTCTCCACCGCGCCTTCCCGGCTACCCGAGTACCGGGTTAGACTCCAGGCTGCGTGGGGGAAACCGACGAAAACGCCCCCATCTCCCTGCTTCCGTTTCCTTTAAGAAACCATTTTTTTTTTTAAATCTATTTTTTTCCCTTTGATCCTCGAGGCTGGATCTCGGTGAAAGCTGTTGTCTAAATCAAAACCAGCCTGGTGCCCGCAGGTGGCCGGGATCCGGATGGGGCGTGAGGGCGCCCGGGAAGCTGGTGGCTTCCAGGCCCGTCCTGCTCAACGCTGTCAGCGTGCAGCCGGGTTTCAGGCAGGCAGGGCGGCCCTGGGGGTTCTCCTCCAGCTGTCGTTCCAGAAACCTCCGTGGGAGATCTCCCCCGTGGTGGAAACGGCGCTGTGAGAGGCCGTGTGGACCCCAGATCTCCCTCCAAGCAGACCCACGGGTCTCTGTACAGCTTAAGAATGAAATGAGCTAAAAGGGGCAGGGGCAAAACTGCAGAGGAGGCTGAACAGCTACGATTTTTCATGACAAAGAGAGAGAGAATCTGATCTGCGTTGATGGATGCCCAGAGGTGGGAGGCCCGGGTGAATTCCCCGAAGGTCATGCGTCCTGGGACTCTGGGGCTACCCGCTCTTCTGGGGCCTACGTTTTGGGTGTGGGGAGGCAGAGTTCTGGGGGGAATTGGTGGCCTTGCGGGGCGCGCGGGTGACCACGCAGCGTCCCAAGGCCTTGAGCTGGTGAAGGCAGGACGCTGGCTACGAATGACAGCTGAGTCCTCGGTGGCTGGGAGTCCACGCGGGCACAGCCGGGCCCGGCTTACCCAGCGGTTCATCCGCACGTCCTGCCCCGCGCACCCAGGCCTGGGACTCCAACAGAGGCCGTGGCCTTCCCTGGACGCGACGCTGAGCTGCACACGTTTAGGGCCTGCGTGGAACGTCAGACGTGTCGCAGAACGCAGCGGCCGGTTCTGTGGGGTTCCTTTTTCCGCTGTCCTTCCCGGAGGCGCGGATTTCCTCCTGTGGCCTCTCTGTTCTTCCCCCTGGCCTGGGGTGCGGCCATGCGACCCCAGCAAAGTCTACTGCGGGCCTTTTGAACGTGGAAAATAAGAATCCAGGGTCCCAGGAGAGGACAGAGAGTGAGTCCCCCGCTACCCTTTCCCCTTGGCTGGCCAGGGACAGACCCCACCAGCGCTGTGTCCCATGCTGGAGGTAAATGGAGGTTGGAGAGTGGGGTGGGGGGGGGGACTCCCGGGCACCCGCCCGGTGAAGCCCGGTGGAAACAGCGGAGCCTGCAAGCCCGTGGCTTTTGCAAAGCCAGCAGGCGGGTGCTGGCAGCGTCTGAAGCCCAGTGTATCCGCTGGCCTCCGTCTCTGGGGTTCAGACTTGGGAAAAATGAAGGAGGAAGCTCCAGGAAAAGGATTCACGCTGGGGAAGGGACGCCGTGTTCTCGGAAGCACGTGCGTTTTACGAGGCCAAAGGGAGTGTGACGTCCACGCGGGCATAAGCGGCCGGCGCGGAATCCAGCTCGCGGGAGGCCCCGGGGTGGCCGGTGGAAGGAACAGAGAGAACACGGGCGCCTGCCGTTCCCAGGTTCCCTTTACAGAGGTTGGATGTGTCAGCTTTGCCAGTTTCTGGGGGACCCGGGCCTTTGAGACTGTTTCAAGGCTAAACTTGCAAATGTCAGCGTCTTACTCCTGACACTAGCACAGGCCGCGCGCGCGAGGCTCTTCCTCTGCGCCCGGGAGGCCGGAGATGGGAACAGCGGGGCCTCGGAGGAGCCGCTTTCACCAGCCGTGGGTTGAAGAAGGGCATGGTCAGGCTCTGGATATCTGACGTTAGGAAGAAAACGCTTTTCACCAGGAAACGCTTGACAGCGGACGTTTCAAGCCCTTCCCTCTCCCGCAGCAAATAAAGCCAGGTCACCTTTTTTTTGTTGTTTTTGGAGAGGAGGCAGTGCCATTTCTGGCCCCCTGATGGGCTGGGTGCGCGAACGCGTGTACCTGGGAAAGACGGATTTCTCCCAACGGGGTTCCCGTCCCAGGCTGCGGCGGTGCATTAATATAGGGGCTTTTTCCTGTTCTGGTCAGAAACGGGTTCCGTGAGGAGGGGCTCCTGGCTCGGCCAGACCCCAGAGGGACCCCACCCCCAAGCCCAGCGGCGCTGCTACCGGGGATAGCGTCTCTCTGCGGACCTAGAATCCGCAATCTGCCCGTTCACATCCCGGGCGCCCCGCTGGGGACCCCACAGTTGGCAACTCTTCCTAAAAAAAAATAATAATAATTTCCTTTAAAAGTGTGATTGGACACCCGACTCTCCTTTAAAAAAATAAAATAAAAGGTTAGGTTATGTCAACAGACTGGAAGTGGATAATTGAGGAAACCATTTGGAGAGGAGGCCAAGGAAACAAGGTTCTTCTCCAAAAAAGCGAGTGTTCTCCGCGTGGGCTCTGCGCGGTCCGTGCGTAAAGGCGCATTGGGTTTTCGGGTACCCCGTCTCCACCGCGGTGGGCCGCGTTGCGCAAAAATGACCCCCCGCGTTGCGCAAAAATGACCCCCCGCGATGCGCGCCGGGGGCCGGTTGTCTGCGCGCAGGACCCGCGGGCGGAGCTGGGGGGACGCGGGCGCGCGCGGAGGGGACCCGGGGAGCCTTTGGAGAGGCGCCCCCGGCCTCAGCCCCGCGCCCCCCGCCGCCACGCAGGGATCTACGAATGCAAAGACAAGCGCGAGGACGTGAAGTCGGAGGACGAGGACGGGCAGACCAAGCTGAAGCAGAGGCGCAGCCGCACCAACTTCACGCTGGAGCAGCTCAACGAGCTGGAGCGCCTGTTCGACGAGACGCACTACCCCGACGCCTTCATGCGCGAGGAGCTCAGCCAGCGCCTGGGGCTCTCGGAGGCGCGCGTGCAGGTAGGAACGCGGGGTCCGCGCGGCGCTCAGCGCGCGCCACCGGCGCCCGGGTCACAGCGGGGCCCTTCCCGGAGCGCGCGGAGCTGGGGGGACGGGCGCGCGGGGCGCGTGGCCTTCGGGAGACGCCTGCGGCCTGCAGGGTGGCCTCACCGGGTTTGTGCGCACGCAGGGCACAGAAATACATATACACGCATATATATGTGTATTTTATATTTGCATATGTACATGCATTTGTTTGCCTTAATGTTTGTGTATATGTCTCTTGTATACTTGTATATGCATATACCTTTGCCTTTATATTTGCGTGTGTCTATTACATGTCTATATGTGTGTTTCCCTTTATATTCTGTGTACGTCTATTACATATGTGTGTATATGTGTTTGCCTTTATATTTGTGTACGTCTATTACATATGTCTATATGTATGTTTGCCTTTATATTTGTGTATATATGTCTATTGTATACCTGTATATCCATATATCTGTGTTTGCCTTTATATTTATATATATAAAGGCATATAACATATTTACATATATATAAAGGCATATAAAAAATACATATTTCTATATATAAAGGCATAAAACATATATAAACGCATATTAAATATATATATTTATATATAGAAAGGCAAACATATTTCTATATATTTATTTGTTGATATATTTTTTATATATAGCCAAATATATATTGTATATATTTATTTGTAGACATATTTATATATAAAGGCAAACACATATTTGTATATACTCATTTGTAAATATATTTATATATATATAAAGGAAAATACATATTTGTATATACTCCTCTGTAGAGATATACATATGTATAAAGGCAAACATATATTTGTATATATGTGTCTGTATATATAAAGGCAAACAAATATTTGCAGATACTCATTTGTAAATATATATATATAAAGACAAAGACATATTTGTATATACTCATTTGTAGATATATATATATATAAAGGCAAATATATATATTTGTATATGTCTGTGTATATGTATATATAAAGGCAAACATATACACATATATATAAGGGCAAACAAGTATATATGTATTTCTTTACACGTATATTTGTATATACATTTCTTTATACAAATATGCATATTTGTATCTATCTATTTGTGTATATATTTTATATATATTTATACAAATATATATTTACATATTTGTTTATGTAAATATATATTTGTTTACATAAATGTTTATCTGTTTTGACCCGCGATTCCCTCCGGTTCCCGTGGGGTTGATGATTGGGTCAGTCCATATTCAAACACAACTTTCCCTCGATTTTGCTTGTGGCATGAAGATACAGATTCGTTTGATACAGAGTCTTTTAAAAGATCTTTCATTCTCGAAAAAAAAAATATATATATATATATATATATATATATATATATATATATATATGTGCCCCGATCCCCTTCAGTTCCTTCGCCATTGGTTATCAGGTCAACCCGTTCAAACCCGGGCTTCCCTCGATTTTGCTCAGGAGATGAAGATACAGATGGTTTTGACGCAGTGTTTTACAAGCTCTTTCATTTAAAAACATGTATCTTGGACCCTCATTCCCTTCTGCCTTTCCTTGTGGCTACATTTACAATCTTTGGGAATCCTAAAAGCCTTCCTTGGGGTGCTTAGGATTAAGGGACAGGGCTGCAGCGTGACCCTAGGTGGTCAGAAATAGGGTCCTCTGTTTCCTTCAGCTCCCTCCTCCCCTACCCACAACCCCTCCTCCCTCCTGTGCCCGGGAGCTCTGGGGAGGACGAGGGCCATGTTGGGCATCTGGATGAGAGGAGGCCATTAGCCCAGGCGTGGGGGCTCCCAGAGGAACGTGCAAATCCACGGTGCCCCAGCTGAGCAGGCCCTGGGGACCAGGAGCATGGGCGTGTGCAGAGGCGAGAGGGGGTACAGGCGTCCTTGCACTGCAAACATTCACTTAGATGTATACGTTTATTTCCTGGGGACCGGGGGCATGGGTGTGCGCACAGGCAGGAGGGCCCAGACGCTTCGTCGGTATTGCAAACATTGACTTAAGTGTGTGAATTTATTTCCTGGGTGCTGGTGGGAGACCAGGTTCCAAGGGGCTCGTTCCAGCCCCTGCCTCAGAGGTCAGCCCCCTGGAAGGTCAACTCCTTCTGCTCCCTTCCTCCTGGTTCTGGACAGGACACAACAGGCCGACAGACAGAGAGAGAGAGAGAGAGAGGGAGAGAGAGAGAGAGACAGAGACAGAGACAGAGACAGAGACAGAGAGAGACAAGGTCGAGATCCCCGGACCCTGGGGACCCGTTCAAAAACAAATGAAATTAAGATTGCCCTCTGGGGAGAGACCCATTCAAAGCAGAGGGCTTAGGCAGAGCGGTTCCCGGTTCCCATAGGATTCTTCACGAGGTCAACATATTCAAACACACTTTTCCCCGGGTTTTCCTTGGAATACAGACGCGTTTGATGCGGAGTGTTTTACAAGACCTTTCATTAAAACACACATCTATATATATATAGATGAAATTAAATACATATATTTATTCATATGTGTGTGATATGCAGGTGATATGAGAGCTTTCATTAAAAAAATAAATGAAATTAAAGATACACTTTTAATAAAAGATCTTGTAAAACTATATATATGTGCGTATATATATGTGTGTGTATATATATTTTAATATAAATATATATATTTTTATATAAATCAAGAGTATATATATTTATATAAATATACAAATGTGTATATCAGGAGTATATATATTTATATAAATTTATAAATATATATTTTAATAAATATATATTTTTTATAAATATATATTTATAAAAAGTA
>CAUYLG010002933.1:0-37898 GCA_963573385.1 Cacajao melanocephalus
GTCCCGGGTTCAGCTGTGCTTGCTGTGAAACTCTCAACCCTGAGCGTTTCCAATTGCTGTTTTTCTTTTTGTGGGGGTGGGACCAGCTGAGCCTGATCACCTGGCTCCCTGGCTCAGAGCATTTTTTGTTTAGTTGAACGATCGACTCTCTCCCAGGTGTTCCAGTCGCCTGATGAAAGGGTGCCGGGATCTGCGTGATTTCCCGTGCAGCGACCCACTGCGCCAGCTGAAACAGCGGTTGGTGGAGTCTTAATGGTTTTCTCTATGTAAGATCATATCATCTGCAAGCAGTGTTGATTTAAATTTTTTTCTTTCTGTTTGGATGCCTTTTCTTTCTCTTTTCTATCTGTTCTGGCTAGGATGTCTAGTACCATGTTGAATGAAAGTGTGAGAGTGGACATCCTTGTCTTGTTCCTGCTCTTGGAGGAAAAGCTTTCAACTTTACACTATTAAGTACGATGTTAGCTGTGGGTTTGTCGTATATGGCCTTTATTGTGTTAAGTTACATTCATTCTATTCCTAATTTATTGAGAGTATCTATCATGATTGGGTGTTGAATTTTGTCAAACGTATTTTCTGCGTCTATGGAAATGATCTCATAATTTTTGTCCTTCTGTTAATGTGGTAAATAACATACATTTATTTGTGTATGTTGAACAATTCCTGCATCCCGGGGATAAATCCCACTTAATTATGAAAATTATCTTGCTATTTAAACTGGTAGCTTCATAATTCCTACTATGTCAGTCAGTTTAGCAGCAGAAAGCAGCTGTCACAAACAAGTAAAGGTAATTGGAGACGATTCAATAAAGAGCCTATTTACAAAGGTAAGAACAGCATATAGGAAAAGAACAGAGTGAGTGAAGTGCCCTGGTCTAGTGACAGTGGAGCCGTTACAGGCTAGAAGATGATTTTCTGGAACCCAGCGTAAGACAGTTGTAAGGAAAGGGCCATCTTGAGAGGAACTTGGGCCTGTGAAGGACACATTCAGTCTGAGGTTACCAGGCAAGAAGCTATTCAGAAGAATAAGTGTTGGGTGAGATTCCTCTCGTTCTGAAACCTGGTGATATGGTATACTGTGTCCCCACCCAAATCTCATCTTGAATTCCTATGTGTTGTGAGAGGGACCCAGTGGCAGGTAATTGAATCATGGGGGTAGGTCTTACCTTGCTGTTCTGATAGTGAGTAAGTCTCATGAGATCTGATGGTAAGGGCGAGTTTTCTTGCACAAGCTCTCTCTTTGCCTGCTGCTATCGACATAAGATGTGACTTGTTCGTCCTTGCCTCCTGCCATGATTATGAGGCTTCCCCAGCCAAGTGTAACTGTAAGTGCAATTAAACTTCTTTTGTAAGCTGCCCAGTCTCTGGTATGTCTTTATCAGCAGCATGAAAACTGACTCATACACTGGCTAGGTTTACAGAGCTTAGTTTATATGCTGACACTATTCATTTGATAATAGGTGCTTAAATATATTATGAACATACAACTTGTGTAATGACAGATTAGTCATGTCTGCTTTCAACGTGAGAACACAGAATGCTGTCAAGCTTGAGAAATACTTTCCAGTGTGTTCCCCGAAAACATGATGATTACAGAAACTGCAAGGAAATTTCTGAAGAAATTCTGAAGTGAAGAGTGAGTTCTCATAGGTGAGGCTGAAAGAAATTCATGCATAAAGCGTAACATATGCAAATATCTGGAGAAATAAAGGACCATGTACTATTCTTAGAATTGCAAGTACCCACAATATGAACAGAAAGCATAACAGGTGAGAACAGAGTGTGAGAAATATGTCCAGTAAAGCAGTTAGATAATGAAAAGCCTAGAAGCCTAGCATGTGAAGTTGGATTCTTAGCCGTAGGTTGTCATGATGAAATTTTGCATTTAAGCAGCCACTTCGGTGTCAGTGTACAGAATGAAATCGAACAATGAGCCGAGTAAGTGAAACCAACAAAGAAGACTGGAGAAAAATACCCAGTGAGTTCAGATTTACTTAGTTAAGCTTCACATTTATGGGTGGCCATTATGTGCTGACTCCAGGGTAGGTGCCAGATGGATGGTTGTGAATATGACACAGTCCTGCCCTGCCCCTGAAGATCTTACAAAAGACAAAAGCAATTTCTCCAAGTGCCCTGGGAGCAGAGTACTAGGAGAGAAACAGAAATGAAGGTGAAATAGGTCAAGCATGACCATTGTCTGTCAGCAAGGCCAGTACCAACTACTGGGGCTTACAGAGTTCCCCAGAGCTTTCAGCATTTCTGAACCAGTTCTTGAAGACACCACAGTACACTTGTCTGTATGTCTGTCTTACACACACACACACACACACACACACACACACGCACACACACACTCTACACATACAGGAACACAATTTTACTTAGTGAGCTCTTTTCTTCTTGAACCATTGATCAAAAACATCTCCGTCAGTATCTCCTAATTAATTGAGAATTAGCAAATCCATATGGTTTGAGAAGACAACTGTTATTCTACTTTTAAGTAAAATATTGAATATCATATCTTGTATTAAAAACCAGAAGAACAAATATTTTTTGCTTTTGTTCAATAATATGAATTGACATCCTATATAAAGAACTAAAATATAAAGAAAGTTAATAACTACTTACATTTGTAAATCTATAAAATTATAAATGATAATACATACTCTTTTAATTTATCCTTACAAAGCTCTGGAGGTACCTGGGGATTGGTATTCTTTTATTTTAATATGCAATGAAAATTCATGGAATTATGTGATTCTCTCAAGGTTTACAAGTAAATATCATAGCCAGGACTTGAACCTTAATCTTCTGTCTCCAAAGTGAGGATGGTTTTTATTATACCACCCCATTGTCTAATAGGCAGTGTTTGGTTAAAACAAAATGAAAAAGAAAAAGAAAAATCTTATCATACATTATTTATGGTACTCCTGCAGAAGAATATTTGAGAGAATGGCTATGTAAGGAAGAGAGCATATTGTCTAGTCTCAATAAAAATTTAATGTTTAAAATAATTGAGCCTATGATTTGCCATAAAAAGAAAAATAAAGATATAGATACAGTCTTTCCATCACCATTCCAGCCAGTAATTCCGATCCCCATAAATGCCCAGCTTTCTGGGCATTCACTCCTGAAGGCAGCCACGCTCTCTACCCCCGTCTCCACCCTCTGGAGCGGTGTCACATATTCTCTGTGGTGAGGGGAAGTGTGCTGCTGGAATTACTGGGTAGAGATCACAGGGGTCTTTTGTTTGGTTGTTTGGTTTTCTTTCTTTTTTTTTTTTTTGTTGAAAGACCTATTTTTTGTTGTTGTTGTTACTTTAAGTTCTGGGATACATGTGCTGAATGTGCAGGTTTGTTACATAGGCATACATGTGCCATGGTGGTTTGCTGTACCAATCAACCTGTCATCTAGGTTTGAAGCCCCACATTCATTAGGTATTTGTCCTAATGCTCTCCCTCCCCTTCCCCCGCCCCCTGACAGGCCCCAGTGTGTGATGTTCCCCTACCTGTGTCCATGTGTTCTCATTGTTCAACTCCCACTTAGGAGTGAGAACATGTGGTGTTTGGTTTTCTGCTCCTGTGTCAGTTTGCTGAGAATGATGGTTTCTGGCTTCATCCATGTACCTGCAAAGGACATGAACTCATTCTTTTTTATGGCTACATAGTATTTCATGATGTGAATGTACCACATTTTCTTGATCTAGTTTATCATTGATGGGATACCCAAAGGATTATAAATCATTCTACTGTAAAGACACATACACATGTATGTTTCTTGTAGCACTATTTACAGTAGCATGTTTTTTTATGATTATCTGAAAATTGTCCTGGTCCCTGATAGAGGAGGTATTAGTTCCATACAGTTGGCATCCTGGGTCACAAAGCAATGAAATAAATTGCTTTGACCTCTAAAGCAATTGTTGCTCCGATTTCTAATTACTGCAATTCTATGTAGAAGTCTCATTCTAACCAAGATGCATGGAAATCTCTCTGTCACTAACATTGGGAGAAAATATGCAGGTAATGAGAGGCTTCAGGTAAAGGTGAGGGCGATGCTTTCTAGAATTATATCTCAAACGAAGAAAAAGATGTGGCAGTTTCTTTGTATCTCTTACTAGAGGAACCATTTTTCGAGTCAGTTGACTAAATGTTTCTTGACTTTGTTTACCAAATGCTTCATTGTCGGTCCTAGTTAGTTAGCGATAATTTATGTTCTGTTCCTATGAAGGTGTTTGCAACCTTGAGTAACACTAGAAAGATTTCCATCTACCGTGTATACCAAAACTTGGAAGAAGCCTAGAGAATATTCCTTTTTTCCTGTCCTTTCAAATAAGATTTACTTGAAATCTTGAGAATCATTAGTTCAGTGCAGCAAAAAAAGCATCATGCATTTATACATAGTGCTACAATTTTCAACTGTTGTTTTTCATCCCTGAGGCTAAAGGCAATATTCTCTAATTCACAAAGGTCCATTTTATTTCCCAGTTTTATTCTACAAAATTGGATCCTGCCCTGTTATGCCCAGTATTTCTGATCATATCTTGATTTTTTTTATTTTAAAATCATAAAAAATACATTTTTTCTTCGTAAACATCATTAAATTGTTAGTGAGTAGAAGAATAATTCATGAGATTTTACGATCATGGCACTGTGTTATTCTCCAACCCAAATAAATAGTTACTTTTCTAAATATTGCCTTGCCAAATTCCATAAACAGTTTCATTCTTACAACAAATAAGGTAATCAGCTCTGTAGTGACCCAATCAATTAACAGCTAACAACTTCTAACTTGCATAAAGTTAGTTAAACTGGAGAGAAGTCCACATAGGATTCAGAATTAGTATTTTGTATGCTAGAGAAATAAGACATTCATCGTTTCACATGAGTGTAAAGTATGATGCTACTCACTTTAGTCAATCAAAATGATGATCACTGGTTTTACAAAATGGACATGTTCTAAGAACCTAATTAATTCATACACTGCTTGTTGTGCGGACTGTGGGGGCCAAGGTGAAAAGGTTGATAAGTGCCACCCAGGGACGAGATGAGTGCATCGTTAGAGGTTGTTGGGAACAGGCAACATGCACGCTAGGTGGTTAGTGATGCAGCACTTATAGCAAGAAGAGAGACAGACCACAAGATTCAGCTTCCTGCAGTACTTCAGGCCCCCATGGCCAGTGATCTGTTCCCCGGCCAGCATGAAGGGGTGACTTAACTGAACATAGCCCACTTCCTGCTGCAGTGAAAGGACCTCAACGCCTTCCCCTGGGGGAGTCTGAACTACAGAAAGCTAGGGGCATGCATGAGGACCAGTGAAGCACAGCAAAAGAGGACACACTGAGTCTGAAACATGGAAAGCTGTTTTTACAGAAGGCGACAAGCCCAGAACAGGCCGTGAAGATGGTTTATCTGTTGAAAAGGGAGCATTTCAGTCCCAAAACCCGCTCCTATGCAGCTAAGCTGGAGTTGGCAGACTGCTCATGGGAGACCTTTCCCAACGTTAACTTTTCTGAACAAAACCTTCAAGGGGATGTCATTACTCTCTTCCTTTGTTTCTCTCCACTGCTTTTCTCCTGGTGGTTTAATCTGCTCTCAGAGCCGAGTCATGACAATTGACACTTCACTCAAACATTCCTTCTGAATTCACTTCCTATTCTCTTTTGGATCACAAAATATCTGGACCTGAGGACCAGTTTTATGATAAGGATCTCACCCCACGTTGTTATTACAGGTTCAACATCGTGTGTGTTGCTCTCTGAAACAGACACTTGAGTGTCTACACTGCTACCCACTGTTTTGTTTCCTTGTTGAGTTTATTTATTGAGTGCTTTCTGTTTGTCAAACTCTGCTTTAGAAAAGCCCTTTTGAATAGTTCTCCCCATCCAGATAGCTACGAGTTTGTTGTTCAGTAGGTTTTCTCATTATAAAGTAACACTGTTAGTCTCTTTTTAGGCATGTGCCCTGGCATGTCCTTTCTACGTGTCTGTTCTGATTCAGCAGTATAATTCACATGAAAGAAGTATGTAGCAGGACTCCATAAGACAACTAATGCTAAAATTTAAAAGATGAGAAAACAATGTAAGATTCTTAAAATAACTCTTTATGTCCCCTTATCTGCCTTTGTATTGATTGGGAAAAAATAATGTTTGAATCAGTTCATCTCAGTTCAATCAGGTATTTAAAACTGCTTTTAGAAAAGTCTCAGTCTCTGATTTGGAAAAATTCTCATCTCAAAGATTCTTTTTCCCTTCAGAAGCATTTCTCCCTAAGAGGACTGGGAACGTTGAATGGGGATCCTGATGTGTGTCCCTGTTAGGGAACGTGCACGTTGGGCTTCTGTTGCCTCCAGTGTGAGTTATGGTTATATCTCATCAACTCAAGGACAATGCCCTTTTCTACCCTGGGTGCTTTGTCACTTCTGGTTTGTGTTTGCAGTCTCCGCCTGGTGAGGTTTTACTTTTAATGTATTTTTTAATTAACATATAAAATTATATGTATCATGTACAACATAATATTTGAAATATGTGTTCATTGTGAAATGGTAAAAATAACTAACACGTTGATTACCACACATAGTTGTCATTTTTGTGATGAGAACACTTAATACCCACTCTTAGCATTTTTCGAGATTCTGTATATCGTCATTAGTCACCATGGTGTACTGGGGATTGAGTCGTAAGGACCACAGAAAAATTCTTCGCCCTTCATGAAGCTTATATTCAAGACATAGAAATAGAAAATAAACAACTAAATATGTTGAATATCAGGAGATAATATGTGGCATTAAGAAAAATGAAGGGACTGAAAATGAGGTAGATTTGATCATAGGAAAGCTACTTGAGGAAGTACCAATTGAGAGAAAACAACTACGTATCATGAGGGACAGTGGTTCATAAGCAGCAGAGAGTGCCTTCTGGTGAGAGATAAACAGTCATTACAAAAAGTCCCAAGATTGGAACACGTGTGGCCCAGTGGAGGGGAATGCAAGATAGTCTGTGTGACTAGAGTGGGGTGAGTGAGGTTTAGGGGTGGGGGTGAACTGAGAAGCCAAGAGAGCACAGATCAGAGAGATTCAGCACTACTCTCCAGGTACTGATGGGCTCTTAACTCACCTTTACTACTGGGATGATTTGAGCATGGATAGATAAAGTGATTAAGTTTTTAAACCATCTCGGTCTGTTGAGAACTGACTGTGGAGGAAAAAAAAGGAGAAATAAGAAGAAAAGATGACAATATTTGCAGGAATGCACGACAGTGGCTGGTTCCATGGTGGAAACGGGATTACATCTGAGTTATATGTTGATGGTAGGGAGGAAGCTGACTGCTGGTGAGATGAATGTATAAATGTCGAATGAGTGTCAATGCTATGTACTGAGATAAGGAAGATTGGAGATTGAAGTATGGGGGATCAAGAGTTATGTTTTTGGAAACATGAAATTTGAATGTTTATTAGACATCCAGAGAATCAGTTTAAGTAGGCAGCTAGATAAAACAGTCAGGAGCTCAGGATGGATGTCAGAGCTAGAAGAATAAATATGGGAATCATCAGCAGAGATGGCATTCGGCGTTACAGGACTGGATTTTATCAACCAGAAGGTACGTTTGGAACAGGAAGATAAGAGGTTCTAAGATCGAGCCCGTAAGTTCCCTGACTTTCTTGAGAAGAAGAATACGGTGAAGGAGACCAAGAAGACGCAACTAATCAGATGAACACTTGTACAATGTGTGTATCTAGGAAGTCAAGGAGAGAAAGTGTTTCAAGGAAGTAATCAACAGCATCAAATGCCCTAAGTGGCAAGTAAGATATAACCTTGGCAAAGGTATTTCAGTGGATTAGTGGGGGTGAAAATGAGTTTGGAGAGGATTAAAGAGAGGGTTGGGAGAACTTCTACCTAAATATGCTTATCTCTCCATCCTCCCAAAACACCACTAAAACGTATATAACGGAATTTTTTTAAAAAGGCATAAACTACAAGAACAAAGAGTTTAGAAAACAAAACAACAGGCAGAAAACCCACATCGACAAAATTTTACAATCTGGCAACAAATGGAGTGGTATAACTGGTTGAGTAGACCAGAGAAGGTGAAATCTACCTTATATTCAGGATGCCAGAAAGATATAATTCTATTTAGGACTAAACCCCAAGAAGGCTCAGAAAGTGGGAAATCAGCTTCCTTAGCTGGCAGGAGTGTGAAATGGAACTAAAAATGGGGTTGATTGAAGTAGCTACTAGATACCACACTTTGCTTCCCAGCTTGGTGCAGGCAGGCATGGGAGTGTCACTCTCTGGAAAGGTTTGACAAGGGGTTAAAAGGCTTTAAACATGGGGATGGCAGACACAGGTGAGAGCAAATGTGCAGTGCCTTACTGACATGGAGAGATTTTAAGTAAAATTCTTTAATGAATGGTAAGACACTTCTTACCTGATTTTCTTGTCTATTTCTCTGCTTTACCTTCGTAGAGATGGCTGCCAGGCCTACACCAGTGCCCTCCCGCTATAAGGCATTCTAAAAAGTTCATCTTCAGTTTTGAGGGTTTTGATCCTGTAGCAATAACCCATTTCCTCTTCTGCATCTTTGCTAATCTTCTCGTTGTAGACAACATCTCTTTTATTCTGCAACCAATGCTAAAACATGTCTCAGGCTGCTTCCTGTATTTGGAAAAGCCCTCCTTCAAATTTAGCCAAAGGACTCTGTCCTGTTTACAAAAAAGGAGAAAAAAATATCACTTGAAATGAAATGTCCTCATTCCTATGTACTTCCAGCCTTAAATTGAATAATGTGTCAAACACAAGAGGCCGTTAGCATGCAAACACTTGTAATCGTCGCTGATTTACTTCACTCAGTGCATCTTATTTGTGTTTTTATGTAATTTGGATGTGATTAAAATGTGTGCAGATACTATTGTAATGTAGCTAAGTAGGTATTTATGTGAAAACATATGGTCCAGCATGGTGGGTATTAGACCTGGTTCAACAACACATGTGTCTAGGTGTTTAATGATATTTCATGGCATAAATTTTTAAAAATTCTCAGTTTTCCAAATCATTACCTAGATTCAAGGAGGCAGAGATCCAGATGCTCTACCATATTTTCGACACCTCATTATTAAATTCACTTCTTAACTGTTCTTTGTAAGTAAGCTGTCATAGAAGACCTTCAGAATTAACCAGAGAAAGCTTTATGCCTCCCTTTTCAAAGTTTAAATGGGGATCTAAAAGCAGACCAACTATCTTTTCTCTCCAGGCCCAATGCAGACATCCATAAAATCATCCACTGTTCTGTCAGTGATCATCTAAATCATTCTCTCATGAATCTATGCACAATTATATTAGCTTATTATTGATGTCTTATAAACAATGGTTGTAGTAAGGTCGCCTACCATATGCAGACCTACAGTGATGAGTTGTGCATAGACCTTGTCTGGAAGTCAGTCAAAAGATAATATTCACTTTGTTTTATGGAGTCATCTTTTCAGTAATTTCAAGAAGTCATATATTTTTAGTGAAACTCATCCTCGCTTACTGTAAAATAGAATCCTGCCCCTGAGGTCTTTCAAAATCATCATAAAATCAAAGGTGACAATGTGAAAATATACTTAAATTATTACTTTCAACGGTTTATTTCATCTAGTTAACTTATTTGTCACTGCTCTTATTTGCTAGTCTTACACAAAAATTTCATCCTTGTTTCTAAGTGCACGCATGCATTCTCATTCTGACAGAGATGTTCTGAGTACCTTGAATCACATAATTTAATTAACCCTCTTAATTTTTCAGGTGAAGAAATGTTCACCCAAAAAATGTAAGTGACAAACCAAGGCCACACCTGTAACTGGTGGCAGTCCCCAAACTAAAACTCCAGGCCTCTAGTCTTTTCACTGACATCCATGTTCATTTCTCAGAAAATATCACTTATTTTGAGAAGCATTGAAAGAAATGTTGCTAATATGTAAACACAAAATAAAGTGAGATATAAATAAAAAATAAAACACCATGTTTAAATAGTCAGATGGCATATAATATGCCCCAACTAAAATATTAGAAAAATCTAAAGTCAAGATTTTCTCCTAAATATACTTTTATACAAGGTTTGTGTGTGCGTGTGTGTGTGTGTGTGTATTCAGTATAATTCTAAGATCATAATACTGATAAAATAATTCTAAAGCACGTTCCTTATGAATTCTTCGTATAATACATATATAGTGACAACATTAACAGAAAACTTAAAAATTTGAAGAGTACTCAGAAAGCACACAGATTTTCCACCTTATCTGGCATGATCTGCAGCTGCCATATGGAGAGACAAGTGCTTTAGCTCTTTATTAATTTCCCCCTCTTCACAGTGATATAAAATAACCAGGGAACTCAGAACAGTATGTATTTTTTTTATTTTTATTTTAAGAATCACAAACACTCTGTTGGGATCTTGCTTACAATGAATTAACATGCAGTATCAGATCTTACTGTTTTAATGCTTTCAGGAATTTAGCACCTGCCTTTAGTAATTCCAAGTTCCAAAAGCATGTCTCAACCATCCATATCCTCATCTTATGGATTTCAGTATATAATGCCAGGAAAAAGTAAAAAACAAAAACAAAACAAAACAAAAAAAACCTTTAAACATGGACATAGAGAAAAGGAAATATTCCTAATGCTCATTTGGAGAAACATGTTATCAGGGCCCTTCCATGTTCTGAAGACACTCAGGAGCCAGACGGGTACTTTAGCTACGTGATGTTTGACTAACTGCATCCTTAGATGCAGAGGAGACTGTAAAATTGCATTTAAGTCTGACATCCTCCTGGCTAAAGTGTTGAGTTTATCAAGTAAACAAAAATAAATCAATTACATTTCCACAAAATTACTGAATGCTTCTGGATGGTGAGTGGAGGAATCAGAATCACACTTTTCCCCCTTATCACAGAAAATCTAAGATAATGTCAAAGAAAAACAAAGGACTGCAATTTTTCCAAATAATACCGAGGAAACAAACTAGATCACATTTTTATTTTAGGCATCTATTGTATTCATTGACATTTTTGCATGCAAGCTTACTTTGGGGTCAGAAGAAAACAGAGAAAAAATAGGAACCAAAACTTCATGGGATAAATGAATCTATCTTTATGTTAGCCCTTCTCTATCTCTAAAATGCTTTTTACTATGGCATCTGGCATTAATTCTTTCCTTCCTTCCTTCATTCATTCATTTTGTTGTTCAGTTATTTTCTTGCAGAATTAACACTTTAGTAGTGCTGAAGATAGCTCTATTGCTGTGTTCCCTTTGGAGCTTCCATCTGAAATGAATGAACATCAAGAACAAATTTGGAACTACAGGGACAGTTTTCAGTTTATTCACTTTATATATTGACTGAACCTGGAGTCAGGGTTCCTAGGTCATTTCATCTAAATTTAGCTTACTTTGATATATTTGAACTGGATGAGTTGTCATTTCTTCTGAAGACAAATTCTGACAAGGCCATTAGTGATGCATGATATTTTATGAAAATAAAATGTTTCAAAAGTAAAGATTCAAGCTGCAAAATCCTCAATAGCCTCAAGGAGCTGTCTTTATAATTATTTTTAATTAAATTTCACAGTCAAGGTATGGAATATAGAATGCATATGGATGCAAATTGTTGCTAGGGAGGTTGGACTGTAGCAGAATGTTTTGTGGCTTTAATTTTTAATTTCCTCTAATTTCTCATGTGTTTGGAATGTCAGATCAAAAATGTTTTTAACGTCGTCTCTGACTTCGATACGTGTTGCTTTTCTCTCCTTAAAAGCTTTCCAACTTGTTTTTCATGGGGACTTTAGCTTCTAGATTATGAAGATTTTTGTTGCTCTAATCCTCTCTTATTTAACCCTTTTTTCTATGTTAGATAACTATGAAATAATAAAAACAAAATGCAAGTATCACATGAAGTTAGTGTTTCTTTTTAACATCTCATGTAGAATGAGTTTAAAGAAAATTTTTTGATAGCATTTCAAAATAAATTTACACCAAACAAATTGTCATGTTAAGGGGAAACAATTTAGAATTTATCCTCTTTCAACCTATTGATCAATAAATAGGGCACTTTAAACGCCTGTAATCCCACCACTTTGGGAGACAGGCTGGTGTATCACCTGAGGTCAGGAGTTCGAGACCAGCCTGACCAACATGGTGAAACACTGTCTCTACTAAAAATGCAAAAATTAGCCAGGCGTGGTGGCAGGTGCCTGTAATCCCAGCTATTCGAGAGGCTAAAGCACAAGAATCGCGTGAACCCTGGAGGCAGAGGTTGCAGTGAGCAGAGATACTGCCATTGTACTCCAGCCTGGGCAACAGACCAAGACTCTGTCTGAAAAACAAACAAAACAAACAAAATCACTTTAACCTCAAATGTAGACTATTCCAGGGATGTGACATTTTATTTTTTTAGTACTATCTAGTAATAGACACAATTATTATCTAAGGGATTTTCTTGTATTGGTGTTTACAAACCAATAAATAAAATTTACATTGCAAGTTGTTTGCTAAGTATTTAGTATAGTTGTAGGCCTAGATGTTAAATGTTTGGTACAACAGACGTATTTCTTGACCTCACTGCTTATAATATAGAGATATACAGACTTATAGACAGATGATTACAATACTTGCAATGAGTGCAATTATTAGGTAAATATGCCCCTGAACTATATTTAGGCAACCAGAAAAGGCTTCTGCAGGAAGGGATGCCTATGCTTAAATTTGAAGACTTGGCAGGGATTAGCTAGAGAAATGGGAAAAGTCGGTTTGTAGATGAAAGAGGGGGAAGGATAAGGTGTTCTAAATAGAAGGAAGAGCCTGACAAAGGCCTTGATTTTAAAGAAACCATGTGTTCGAGGAGCCAAACACAGTTCAAGGCAAGATGTCAAGTAGGATATATAAAGGATGAGTCTGCAGAGATATTCAGGGTGTGGAAAATGAAGGGGCTGATAATGAAGCTGTATTAATGAGTTTGGAATGTAACGTGCTGACAGAGTGGAACAATTGATGGTGGTCGAGGGGCCTTTCTAAACAGGGTAACAGCATAAGGATTGCTCTGGCTTCCTAGTAGATAAGAGATTGAAGGAGAAAACAGGGAAAGCGAGAAGACCAGTTAGGAAGTAATAAGTTATCCGTGGAAGGAGCCTTCACTCATGAGGAATTGTCCTGGATTAAGAGAGAGGGTTAAATGAAGACTTTTATTGTAAAAAAAATTTATTCTCCTAAAGTGTATACAACACAAAGTTTGCCCTTTAGCCTTATTAAGTGTACAATTCAATGGCATTGATTACATTTACAGTGTTATACAATCATCGCCACTATTTCAAAAAGGTTTTAATCACCCCAAACAAGAAATATTTAAGAGACATTTTGTCTTTTTGTTTTTGTTTTGAGACGGAATTTTGCTCTTGTTGCCCAGGCTGAAGTACAATGGCGAGATCTTGGCTCAATGCAACCTCCACCTCCCAGGTTCAAGAGATTCTCTTGCTTCAGCCTCTCAAGTAGCTGGGATTACAGGCACCCACCACCACACCTGGCTAATTTTTGAATTTTTAGTAGAGACAGCGTTTCACCATGTTGGCCAGGCTGGTCTCAAACTCCTGACTTCAGTCCATCTGCCTTGGCCTCTCAAAGTGCAGAAATAAGTGTGTCACCACACCCAGCCTTAAGAGACATTTAATATAGGTCTTGGTGACTTACAGAATATAGAGTGGCAGAAGCATTCAAAAATGATGTTGAAGGCTAATTGTTAGTAGTTTTGCTATCATGGCTTTTAATTTTTTAATTTAATATTTCTTGAACTTCCTGTGCTGTCACTGTCAACATTTCAAATCCATGCATTTATCAAGTATGTTTGTAAATCTCCTGTAGGTGGATTTGCTTTCTTTTTCCTGACAATACAACCCTAGAGTTTCTTTATATTTAGGGAAGGATGGATATATTTGAATATATTTTATAATCTTTTATGTGCTTTGATCTTATTTTTTACTTGTGAATATTTTGTAGGTTTTTTTTTAACTTTCTTACTGGCACAGCAATTTATTTGAAATTATTTATCACATTTTATGTCTTATTTGTGGAGCCTTTTAAAGTGAGTATAATTTAGCATATATCTAGTAAAGAAAGATTCTGCTAGTAAAGAAAGTATTCCCTTGTGATTTTTTTCAGTTCATTTATTTATTTATTTATTGAGATAGAGTTTTGCTCTTGTTGCCCAGGGTAGAGTGCAATGGCATAATCTCAGCTCACTGCAACCTCTACCTCCTGGGTTCAAGCAATTCTCCTGCCTCAGCCTCCTGAGTAGCTGGGATTACAGGAGCCTGCCACCACATCCGGCTAATTTTTTTTTTTAACATTTTCAGTAGGGACGGGATTTCACCATGTTAGCCAGCCTAGTCTTGAACTTCTGACCTCAGTTGATATGCCCACCTCAGCCTGCCAAAGTGCTGAGATTACAGGTGTGAGCCACTGTGCCCAGCCTTTTCTCAGGCTATTTTAAATCTTTTGCTGTTCACTGGCTCATTCTCTGTGTATAAGCAGATACAAAAACAGCCTTCCCTTGACCCTGAACTCCCCTACAAGCAACTACCTCATGATTTTATTTCTTTATCATCAAATTGTTTGGAATATAATTTGTACTTGTTTCATCCTCACCACTTTTTCGCCATAATCTCTTGCAGCATGATTTCTATCCTAACCACTTAAACTAAATACCTCTCTCAGAAATCAATAACTCAGTTATAAGGTACAGAAGTCAATGACATTTTTTAACTTCTGGTTTTTAATTTTAGTCTATAGCGTTTTGAAATATTTCCAACATGTCTTGAATTTAATTATTCTCCTCACTTCCTTTCCAGTACTAAGCTTATTTTATTGTAATATAGTTATTTGTATAACCTTAGAGCAAACTTTTGAAGAACAAGAAACACATATTAGGCTAGGCATGGTGGATCATGCCTGTAATCCCAGCACTTTGGGAGGCTGAGGTGGGTGGATCACCTGAGGTGGGGAGTTAAAGACCAGCCTGGCCAGCATAGTGAAACCTCATCTCTACTAAAAATACAAAATTAGCCAGGCGTGATGGTGTGTGCCTATAGTCCCAGCCAGTTGGGAGGCTGAGGCAGGAGAACTGTTTGAATCCAGGAGGCAGAGGTTGCAATTAGCCAAGATAGCACCACTGCACTCCAGCCTGGATGACTGAGTGAGACTCCATCTCAAAAAAAAAAAAAAAAGAAATACATATTGCTCATTTTAATGTTTTCCATAGGCATTATATTGTTCTTAAAACGTAAGATTTCAGTGTGTGTGCTTTTAATAAATACTCATTTGAAAAAGTCAACATATTAAAATGGTTTATATGAATGCATTAATATGTTGTAGCCTAATATTGTTAGATTTTATTACAATTCCAGCAAAATAGGAATTTGGCTAAATTTTAGAGACTAAATTTGTGGAAGAGAAATCTAGAAATCTGTTGATCAAAGTGAATGCATAAACTCACTGAAATTTCTTCTGTGACATTTTTCATAATTAAGCTTTATTAAGAAATATTTTTAATACTTTGGGTTATTATTTCTATTTTTTATTTCTACTTTTATTGTACTTAAGCCTAGTAATAGACCATTTCCATACATATCTCACTTTTATGGTGGCAGAAATTTTAGTATTTATGTACATACCCCTAGAGTACAATGCCTGGAAAATAATTGTTGGCTTGCATTTATATTACTTTATTACAGTTACTTAAATTATTAACTAATGAAAGTATTATATACATATAATATGTGTGTGTGTATAAAGATGTGAGTGTATATATATACATATATATGTGTGTGTATAAAGTGTGTGTATATATATATACACATATATATGTGTGTATGTGTATACATATATATACATATATACATATATATACATATATATGTGTATACATATAGACACATGTGTATGTGTACATATGCATGTATATATACATACACATACACATATGAATCTATGTGTATATATGTATACACATACACACATGTATCTATATGTATACATATACACATATGTGTATACATATATGTGCACGTATATATATATAGGTATATATACCCATATACCTATATATGTGTATATATATGTATATATCCCATATACCTATATATGTATATATACATGCATATATGTGTGTATATATATTTGTATGTGTATATATACACATATATACACGTATATATACACATGTGTATATATGTATACACATATATGTATAGATATACACATACACACATATATACATATATGTATATATACTCATGCATCTTTATACACGCACATATGTACACACACACATATATGTGTGTGTGTATATATATATACATACAGCTTTATAAGTATGCTATAAAGAATAATTCCTGGTCCCTTTGTGACATTTAAAGGTATAATTCATCAACTAAGCAATTAGTAACCTTAGTATGAGTTTATTCCAACTAGCTGTCTAACTTGTTGAACTGTGCTGACTTAGAGCTCTGTTGATTGGAGTTGCAGGGTAGTTGTGAACATAAACTTGCCATTTGGATCATTTACTAACTGCTCAAATTCCACATGATCACTAAAGGGCTACAACTAAGGCCGTTTTTTTAATTTAGCAGCTTATTTCTTTTAGAAGACTGCAAAGCACTAGGTTCTTGCAGACTCTTTCTGAGAACAGGATAGGCCAAAAATGAAAGACACTATGGGGATTCTTACTGGAGGAAGAGTATCCTTTAGAAACTGAGACTTCAAGTAATCGATTCCAAGAAGGAAATTAGGTCAGTAACCTAATTATGTATGACACAACAAGTTTTCAAAAGAATAGCTGTGTTGGACCATACTCAGACTTGATGACTCAGTAAAAAGACACATAAGACTCACAAGTCCTTATAGTTTAATTTTTTTTTTCAACAGGAAGATACAAAGCAATAACATTAAAGGGAACAGGCACATGGGGTATAGTCTGAAGGAATTAGGTGCAAGTTTCCAAGTCCTCTCTCAACAGTTTCATAGGACACACTTGATTCCTCCAATAAAGTTGAGACATGTGCAAAGAGTTGCCTACCAAGGAAGCTCATCTGAACCTGTGTACGTGGTCATAGTGTCTACATAACTGATTTCAGTCACTGAAGCTATAGACTCCCAGAAGAAAAGCAACTCTTTACTAAGTCCCACGGTTTGTTTAAACTATCTTGACATACTGGTATAGTATGGATGAAGTTCTCAATTTCAAGAACTCGATTTCCAAGAACTGTCCAAAGGCCAATCGTGAAATTAGGTCCTTAGGAATGTGCAGGGTTTGAGTACATCAGGTCTACTGAGCTAGCTCATTCCTGAACAACAGCTTTTGTTTTGTTTTTGCTTCTGTTTTTCATATTCTAAAGCCTGAGAAAATCTCTGTCTTCCCAGCAGCAGCCTACTCTTCCCAAATCCCAGAACCACTTCCCTTACATGGAGCCTTTTAAAGAGGTTCTGAGGATTTTGTTTTGTTTTGTTTTGCTTTCACAAAAATTTACTAAACCTAGATTGCGTGCTTTAGTAATTAAAAATTCTGATAAGAACATTTGGATTATCTTCTGGCTGAGGTTTCAATGATAGAGAGACACAAATTTTTTAAGAGACTGCACCTAGGAGGCACAACACAGCTTGGCTAAGAGAGCCCCAGGAATATTATGGGCTCGATATGCCCCTTTCGTGGTTGTATTACCTAGGGTAAAACTAGACTACTGTAACAAGGAGATTCAACACCAATGGACTCGCAAAAGAAGAGTATATGTCTCTCTTGTGCTTCATATTGAAGTGAGTAGTTTGGTCTGTGGGTGAATTTGCCTTGGAAGTCACTCCAAAATGAAGTTTTCTTTATTTCTTTGTGCCATCATTCAAGAAATTTCCATCAACTCCAGAGCCGAAACGACATCATCATAAGTTCTGAACAGCAGGAAGGGGAGCAAGTACAGGAGGCATACCACTGTCTTAGGGACCCGGTCTAGAAGTTGTAAGTGTAACTTTCAACTTCCTCCACTGGAGAAAACATAATCACATGAATATACTTAACGTTGACAGAGGGCAGGATATGTAGTTCACCCATGTGCTCAAAAAGAAGAGAAAAATGTATTGTGAGTCAACCTTCAGTCTCTACCTCATGTAAGATACATATTATTTGGCCACAAATTAATAAATTGTGTATTAACTAAAAGATCATAAAGCAATATTAACACATTAGTTTTCAATGTAAATCAGTAACAAAACAGGAATTACTTTACAGGAGTTTACTTTGAGGTCAACTGTTTGAGAACATTTCTTTTGAATAAAAAATAAAAGGATCTCTACATTTCTTTAAAATGTATTTAGGGATTTACATGTGAGAAGTTTTTATTCAGAAATTGATATCTATCTAAATGTAGAAGTGATTTAACAAAATGTTTTTAAATATTCAATAAACATTAATCATATAAGACTACAGAAATTAAAGAAATAGATAATAAACTGTCTTTATGAATTAACAAACCAAATGGCTTTTAAAAACAGAACTCTCACACCTTGCCCTGTGTGGGCACCTAGAACTTTTAAATTTTATTTTTTCTTCAGATTAACCCTCTTAAAAGTGGCAGATTGAACAAAGCACACTGAAACTATGCAATTACACAGATTAATTTCATACTCACTTTTTACTTCTGGTACTAATTTTTTTCAAATTGAGTGAAGAATTGTCTAGAAATAACCTGTTTGATTTTTATCAGGAAAATCACTTTTTAACGAGCATTTCTATAATAAAAGTCCAGCACTTCTAAGGAATTTTATTTCAGTTTTGTTGTTTATGAGGTGCTTACAACATAGATGGTATCAATTACTAAGTGCTTTTCTTTTATACATATTTTTCAACATTTCACATATAGATTTTTCTGGACAATACAAATGGCTGTGTTCTCTCATCAACATACAAGCTTTTCTTTCGATCTTGAAAGTATAGCAATGAGTGCATTTTGTGGAATCTTGCTGATTCTTTATTAAGGAATTTGAGGGCAATTTAGGCATAAAGTATTCTGGAGCTTTAAGCAGTCTCTGAATGTCAACCAGATCCCGGGGTCCCATTACATCTCCCAGACGAATTGCTGAATTATTGAACACACATGAACACTATGCAATCTTGATTAGAGAATTGTTAATCAACCCATCATGGTATGCAGGTCAAAACCCAATTAGAAATCTGTGACTGGAATATATGATGAAGAAACAATTAATTGCCTAGTTAAAAAAAAAGCAAGGTGAATTATTTGCTCTTTCCTATACTCCATAAGTTTTTGTAATCATTAATTCTCCAGTATTACTAGATTTATACATTTTTAAAAGATGGTTTGTGATTAAAAAGTATATTTATCTTCAAGCAAATACTTTACTTGTCACTCTGACTTATTTAAAATACCATTGTTCCAGCCTTTGTCCTGGATTTTATTGTTTTCTTCCCCTAAAATAAATTATGTATGAAGTTTTAGGGAGGCTTTGAAGTTCAATCAGTTTTAGCAAAAGAGTAGTACTTTGCAAATAGTTAAATTAGAATTCTGCCTGTAATTTATCCCTTTGAAACATTTCTGCATCAGAGACATCTGAAAAATAAATGAGCAGCCGTGTTCACTAGTTTTACAAAATACACGGTTAGGACACCAAGGGAAAAAAAGTTTGCCTGGATTTTTCTTAAAAGAATCATGACAGGATCGAGAAAAAAAAATATGTGTATATATATATATATATATATATATATGTATAAAATATTAGTTTATTAATCAGTAATGTAGAAGAGCTAGAAACTCAAGTAAATGCTATCTGATGTGAAGGGAAAGGGGAGGGAACTATGACTTTTGAATTTAAGTAGGAAGAAGTTTTAAAAATAATACTTTCAGAATGCTATTTTAAGAAGGTATTAAACTTTTTAGTTCTTGGTCTGGGAGCCTAACTTGGACCAACCATGTCTCTTTTCTTATATTTTTATAAACTTGTAGAATGTGGATGAGGTTTTATCCTACAAAATGCTTGTGTCTACAGTGTCCTTTCCATATTTTCCAGAGTATGACAGTTCTTGTTAGCTATTAGGATCTGGCATCAACTTCCTTCATATTTAATACTGCCTTTTGCATTTGTTTATTTGAATGGTGACATCACAAGGGAGTTATCTTTTCTTATTTGCTTTTCTTCCCTTCGTTTTATTTTGGGGGAGATTTGTTTTCATTTTCCTCAAGAATGGTATGGCTGCCATCTTGACCATGAGGAAACCCTGTTTGTTAATGTGGTACAATGTAAATTTCACTTGCAAATATTTTATAAGCAATTAGTTCATATGTGCTTTGCCCCCTTCAAAGTTATGACTTTGGGAAGTTGTTTAAAGTGAAACTAATTTTCATTTTTAAAATATTGCTGTTATATTTTTAGGATTTCTGTCAAATCTTAAGGAAAAAATACTTTGAATAATTGTAATCATTGACAAATATTTGTACTTTGTATGTAGATATCAGGTTCTGAATCTTCCCAAGTTTCAATGACCATATCTGGCTATGTGGAAAATTTATCTGGATAATAATAGTTTGAGCGAGACCACAAACATCATAAGTTTGGTAAAAAGAAATCGGGGAATTTTTTTGTCCTTTGAAAATAAGTAATATGAGAAGAAATGTAAAGCTGTCTTTTCTATTTTACCCTACTCTTCCCCAAGACCCACTCAATTACTCTCGGTGATTGTGCCCTGGAGAAGAGCAACATATTCGGGCTGCTCATTATCTGCTAGTGGCACCTAAAATTCTGTTTAAAATGGCTTGCATTAGAGAAATAATTTTTATTCAGGAAGAAGACCTTTGTTTAACATATTGCCTGTATTCTAGTCTTTCTAAGAGAATAGAAAAAGAAAAAAAATTTAAAATATCAGATATAAAAATAAGAACAGACTTTTTTTCTTCCTCTCTAATAGAGAGATTGATAATAAGGCAGGAGATTTTCAATTCCAGTCCACCCTGGCAGAGCCTCATATTGTGTACAGTTTGAGATTGTGAACAATGGTTTAAATTAATTAAATTAGCCATTTCATTTGACAAATACAATTTTATATATATATTGTGTGCGTTATGTTTTCAAATATGTATACATTGTGGAATGGCTAAATTGAGCTGATTAACATGCATTACATCACATACTTACTATTTTTTTGTGGTGACAAATTTAAAATGTACTCTTGGCAATTTTCACGAATGCGGTTGACCCTTGAACAACATGGGTTTGAATTCTGCAGGCACTTCTTATACACACATTTTCTTCCATCTCTGCCTCCCCTGAGACATTAAGACCAACACCCCCTCTTTCTTCCTCTTCAGCATGAAGATAATGAAGATGCAAACCTTTATGATAAGCCACATCTACTTAATAGTCATTATTTTCCTTATGATTTATTAATAACATTTTCTTTTCTCTAGCTTACTTTCTTGTAAGAATACTGTATATAGTACATAGAACATAGAAAATACGTGTTGATCGACCATTTATGTTATTGGTAAGGCTTCTTGTCAACAGTTGGCTATTAATAGTTAGGATTGGAGAAAGTCAAAAATTATATTTGGATTTCCAGCTGCATGGAAGGCTAGCACCTCCAACTCTTATATTGTTCCAGGGTCAGCTGTACATTGTTATTAATGTAGTTGTGCACAGTCCTTTCCAAGAGCTGTGAAGCTTTACTTATCTAAAAGCACTTAGCCACGTATTTGACCAACTGAGCTCAGAATGTACAACTTCTTCCTCCACCCATTGTCCTTGTCTAGGAGTACTTTATTATCTACAAAACACTATCCTTTAATGGTAGGCAATTCTAAGACACAGTTCTAGTCATATTAGTTTAAAATCTTAAATTGTCCGCCTTTGTCTATAGAGAACTTTTAAACTTAAATGCATACAAGGGGAAAGCTTGTAATATAAATGCATTACTTTGGCCCAGGTATAATAGGGAGTGGAAGAACTGTCCAATATAAAGAAAGAATGCTCCAATTAATATTCAAATTCATATTAAAGTAGAAAAGCACTCACCTATCCCTGTGTGTACATGTTTGCATGTGCTGAATCTGAGTTGAGTTCCTCCCCTCCATCTGTGAAGAGATTGTATAGCATTATCCTATCACTCATTTGTTTGTTATACATGATCGTCATGATTGTCATGACTTAGCTCTGTGCACCCTGCCTAGACTGTTTCTTTCCATTATTTTCTGTGCTTCAACCATAATGTATAGGTGGCAACTGTGCTACTCTCTCTATATAACCTAACTTATGCCTTTGTGAATTTGCTTCTGAATTCTCTTTGTCATGAATATCCTTTTTCACCTTGTCTGTTTTTCCTGTCTTGAAAAACTGCTAGTTTTATTTAATTGGCAGAGTCTCCTATATGCCATTTTCCCCAATTCTTGCACCCCAGCCCTCAAAATGATAGCTGTTTACTCCTCTCTGCAGGGGATTCTGTGCATAAATCTGTGTTATCATACTACATTCTAGCTTATTGTTTGTATTTGAATATTGGTATCTTCCAGCATCTTGGGTATGAAGGAACATGCCAAATCTTCGAAACCCTAGGAACAATAACAATGTTAGAATATAGTAGGTATTTAATAAGTATATCAGGAAGAGGGAATAAAGGAAAAAAAGAAGAGAGAGTGAGAGGGAATTGGCTGGGGAATACATACGTGCTGCCACTTATTACCTTAGATAAGTTATTACCTCCTCTTTTTTTTCTTCAGATTTTTGAAGGAAAAATAATACCTATCTGGCAGGTTTGTTTTAAGATTCAAAAGAAAGGTAAAAGGAAAATACTGGAGATGGCCAGATATTTTGCTTCACTAGATAAAACTTTATCTAACCTTCATTTACTACTTAATGTGTAAGCAAAAAGTAGAGTGCTTTGTGATGAAGCCAGTTAATGTAATGGACCTAAACTAGTGCCAATAATGAGTTTTATGCTCCTGCTGTGTTGACCAGATTTAATGCATGAAAACCTATGAGGCACAAGCAGCTAATCTTAAAATGCATTTTATTGATGCTTTTAAGTAAAAAAAACATAAGATTCATGCTAGTTAAAATATATCAAGACCTGAGTGGTATTAAAATTGAAGTGCAATGTAAAAATAGCCTTAATATTTCCTTAGGTAAAGTTGAACTTTGTGTTCAAAAATTTTAAAAGATTTCTATTGAACTTTGACCTAACTATAATACCAGGTAAAATAAATATTTTCTGGGTTCATCGTTGTTACGGATATTTGATTATCTAAAGAACAACTATTTTGTGAATGGAAATAAATAGGAATATTTTATTTTATCCTAGTAGAGTTAATCTGGAGAGTTCATTGATTGCTTCAGAACAGTTTCACAAGAAAGTGTCACTTAATTTATCATATATTTCAAAATTTTTCTAATGAAATACTGATAATAGTTTATACATGTTCTAATTTCAGCTAAAAGAAACATCAAGGAAATGCACCCCAGTTAGCTTTTAAAACATCTTGATGAAAATTCCGAGGTACCATGTAGTACCTCATGGGCTCACAAAAAGAAAGTGTCACACTGAGGCAGCTTTATGCATACTTCACTTTTACAAATCTAGAAACAGCATTCAGCATTTCTGAAAGGAAAAATTAAGATTACTCTCTGCATTAGTCTGTTTGCATACTGCTATAAAGAACTGCCTGAGACTAGGTAATTTTTAAAGGAAAGAAGTTTAATTGACTCACAGTTCAGTATGGCTGGGAAAGCCTCAGGAAACTTACAATCCTGACGGAAGGTGGAGGGGAAGCAGGCACCTTCTTGACAGGGTGGCAGAAAGGAGAAGTGCCAAGTGAAGGAGGAAGAGCCCCTTATAAAACCATCAGATTTCCTGAGAACTCACTTACTATCACCCCCATGATTCAGTTACCTCCACCTGGTCTCTCCTTTGATGTATGAGGATTATGCAGATTACAATTCAAGATGAGAACTGGGTGGAAACACAAAGACTAACCGTCTCAATCTCAATACATTTTTTGTTTAATCTAGGTAGCTTTCTCTGCTGAGTGATTATCTGCAATATGTCCTAAGGAGTACATTATAGCCATGAAAGTTCCTAGGCAGTTCAGATATATAAGAGGCATGAAGATATCTAAAATAATTTTATGACCATAATAAAATCACATATGATTCTGAAGCAGTAACTGTGGTATGGCACATAGGTTAAATTCTTAAAAACCAGGCATACTTACAATATAGTTATAACCAATGAATAGACTATAACTAATATACTCAATTGTAGCAGACTTATCTAAGTAAGTGGTACAAAGGAAAAGAGGACTTTCACTTCCATGGACATAGGCTGTAATCCCGAGACTGAATGACTCTTTGAGAATCAGGCATCCTCCATACTTACTCTCTCTCACTTTGTCTGAAAATGGCTTCTGAGATTCTACTTGACAACCAACGTCTTTATAATCCGTCTCAGAAAATGGATCCTCAAGACAAAAAGATAATTCATATTTAAATTCCAGTAACAGAATTTATTCAAAGTATTTTCTTTGGTGAAAATTCACCTTCAAAAATCTATGGTTTTGTTCTCAAATGCCTATAAAATGGAATCTGTTAGTAGTCCTCAAGATTTTTTTTCATATTTGCCAGCCCACTTGCCTTTCCCTTTGCAAATGACTCTTTAATGCTCAGGACTATGTTCTAGTTATAGGATTTATTCCAAACACTTGTGTAATTAATTTTGAGGCAAAAATTTTAATTGTTATTAAAATACTAAAAATATTCTCTTTTAAAAACATTTCTTTCTCTGGCAATCAAACTAAGAAAGCACTTCTAGTACAAGAAGACATGGTTTTGGTGAATATTTTATAGCAGTATATAAAACAGGATGTTCCTAGTATTTTTACTGCTGTAAGATTCCAAATATTTTAGAGCTTCAGTTTTGCAAAAGTTTCAAAGAATCAACCATGAAAATTGCCTGGTAGGCTTATTTGCATTGTGTACCAGAGAGAATATTTTTAGCTCAGAGCTATTTTAGACATGACTGGGTAAAAATGAACTCTCTTACTATCCCAAGAGTATGTATACATTTCTACAATAAATAATGAAGAATGAAAAAGGTATGAAAAATATTACTGCATTTGGAATTAGGTCTTTTATCCAAGTTCTTTGAAGGGAGGTTAATGTGTAAAAGGGCATCCCTGTTCATGGCAGTCTGAATGCTGATAAATAATACATAATGCTAGCAATTATGACCTAATTTCAATATTTATTGAAAACTGCCATTTCAGAGCAATCAAAGCACATCACAAATTGTACTGTTATCTACATTTGTGGAAGTTTTCTGTAAATATTGAATTTCAGTAATTATCATTAGTATAATTTATTATTAAATTCTTAGAGTCTTGAATCCATATGGAAAATAATTCAAATCTCACACTGTCTTCTTTTGTATCTGTTATATTCTTTATTTATTTGATACAAATAAAGGAATCAGTTATTCAATGAGGCCAGTAAAACACATTTTATGGAGATGGCTATTTCTGAGAAAAACTATAAAGTCACAAAGCTTGCTTTTGATATCATCACATTTCTATAGTCAGTGTTATTTCTTGGCAACTTTTGCGTCAAAGGCAAATATACACAACTTCCTATGGAATTTCAGGACCCTTATGTTCTCATAGTGCTCAGATTACACTATGAATACCCTGGTTGACAAAATATGCATTCATTCTCCCAACAGAACTCACCTTTCTAATCAGTGAAGAAACAATAATGCCTGTTCTGGGCCAGGCATGATAGGAACATGTTGTATATTACAAAAATGATAATCACTTAAATAAGATGTTTGTAACGTTCTTTGCCCTATAATAGTTCATAGTCTAGTGGAAAAGGTGGACATGTAATCAATGCATACTATCATAAAAATAATATAACAAATAACATTTATTTTTCAGGAACCCTTTTAAACAATTTACATTATTAATCCTTATAACACTCCTAGTAGGCACTGTCAAGATCTCCATTTCATAAATGAAGAAATTACGATGCAAAGCCATTAAGTGCAAATAGGTTATTGTCAAGGAAGAGGACATCTAACTTTACCTAAATGATTCAGACATTGATTAAGAGAGGCTTTATAGAAGCAATAAGCCTGAATAAAACTTCCAAAATGATTAGGTCTGACATGATAAGGAAAAAATAATCAGAGAGAGGAACTGTGTTCTCAGTATATGTGGTATGAAAAACAAAGCAAGATATCATCTCTAAATTAAAATCTCTATGTATATATTAGCAGGCATGGTGGTGCATGCCTATAAAACCAGCTACCCAGAAGGCTGAGGCAGGAGTATCACTTGCGCACAAGAGGTCAAGGCTGCAGTGAGCTAGGATGGTGCCACTGCACTCCTACCTGGGTAAATGAGTGAGACCCTATCTCTAAAAAAATTATTTTAAAATAAAAAACTAAAACAACAAAAACAAAACTGAAAAAGTCATACACATGTGAGAATATATGCCAGATTTGGAATGTACCAAGTCAGTATTCAGTATGCCTAGAATTTAACACTGAATGGGGAGGGAAGGACTGAAACCAGAGTATTATCAGCTTATGAAGGGTTCTCTATGGTCCGCTAAGATGCTTGATTTTTATGTAGGAATTTTTAATATGTTCAGCAAAAGAGTGAATCTCCACCCTATCAACTCTCACCAAATATAATTTATTATTGTCCCTTTTTTTCCCTATGGCTCTCCTTGTCTAATACCATTAAAAATAATTGGATGTAAATGAATATTCACTAATATTATTTTTTCAAAGATATCTAAATTTCATTATGGTATAGTTGAAGATCACATAGCCTTTAAGTTTTTAAGTGAGATGTTTCTAGATTTATGATGTGGTTATGTCCCAATTAATCCATTGGAAATCAAAAATATCCTAAGCTGAAATGCATTTTATACCCTGAAAAACCCATTGTAAAACTGAGAAATTGTAAGTTGAGCCATTTTAAGTCCAGATACTCCTCCACTGAGGATGGAATTATGTCCTGATAAATCCATCATAAAAGTCATAAAACTCTAATTCAAACCAGGGTAAGTTGGAGATCTTCTGTATTGACATTTCAGGTCACTTGTCAGAATTGTGAGTCGATTTGGGACAGAGAATCCATCTTCTTACTCCTGTGAATAATTGCGAGTGGTTGGTTCCAAGAAAGCTGGGAGAGTAGCAAATTAGGGGCCTTTGGATTCAGTGTCCAGCTCTGTCTCTCACTTGTTGCAAGTAATTTCATTTCTCTTAGCTTCTCTAGTTATCCATTTTCTCCAACAATGAAATGGGTAGGAAGAGAGATACTGAGAAGTAAGGTTATTTCAAATACCTTTTCAAATTCTTACATCTTCGTTCTATGATACTAATCGTGATCTATTCAAAAAGCAAGATTGAATTGCAGAGCTATTCAATCTCTAGAAATACCTTTTACAAAATAGTTTTAACTCTCCAGAAGGGCAACATATTGATGTGAGCAGCTAAAACTTTTGTATAACTTCCAAACATTTAACAGGAGATATTTCCTTAAATATAGAAAAAACATGACAAAACAGTAATGCTTTTCTCCTTAAAAGGGTCATATAATTAAATCTGTAAGAATAGTGTTATGCATATGATTACCTCCATTGCACATTTAAGGAAGCAGAGTCACGTAATTGAAATGACTTTTCAAACATCACATATTTCAGCAGTGGTGGAGCTGGACGATAAGCCTCTGTTTTCTGATTCCAAGTCCACTGCTCACTTTAACATAACAGTTGTTCTTATGTTGACAATTAAGGCTTAGTGTTACAGACAATTTCACAAGCAATAGGAATATTTAATTTCAAATAGTGATAGAAAGATAATAGACATAAAATTAAATGTATTAGTCACTTGAGCCACAAAAAGAGAAGCTTGCATTTCCAGCAGTGTGTGAAGGTGGAAGATACAGCTCTGTCAATGTGTCTGCATTTCTATAGAACACGTGGTTTAGCAGGATCATTGGGAGGGAACACACAGTGACCGCAGAAGGAGTTTGGAATATTCCTGTTTATTGGAATTCATAACAAAAGTTGATCTTTCATTTGGATTAAGAAGCTATGTAGCCTTAAGTGTGTTAAAAAATACTGCAAAGGCAGTAAAATGACTTCTTATGATCTTAAATATGCTAATTAATGTTTACTTTAAGTCTCAAAGAATGGCTACAAAGGCTATGAGCAACGCAGCATTTCCCAAACTTTTGTGACCAGTAAAACATCCCCTACCTATAACACCTACACCCAAAGAACATGTAAAGCAAAGGAAAAGGCTGATAAGAATAAGGATTTATGTTTTTCTCCAGTATAATAGAATATTCTAAAGGGATAGTGAGATAAAATTTAAGTTTTCTAAAGAAAACTTAATAGGTTGATACCTACAGGGCATTTTAATATAAAAATTTATGTTTATGCTTCCACTATAGAAATACATAAGGAGTTTTCAATATTTTAGTCTTTTGCCAATGTTTAGTAGTCAGAAGTGGCATCTTGAAATCAAATATGCTTATTTAATAAGACTATAGAATACCTTGGAGATATATAATAAAGTGTAAAAAAGTCTGGATATGTAGAGAAGTTATGGGGGACATAACTGGTAAATGTGAAACAGATTGTGCAGCAATTTATGAAGATGACAAAATACTTTTGGTATCCAAATATTGAATAAAATTAGCAAGGAAGTATTACATAACATTTTGCTTCCTATTTTACTATAATATATTTTAGGAACTGTGTTTTTATACTACCACAATCTGGATACATCCAACTGCTGATAATATTGGAGATATTTATACAAAGGATTACAGTATTTTATTGCTCAGATGTTCAACTTTAAAGATGGGCATTTTATGGGAAACATGATGTAAAAGGAAAATGCTGTAACATAGGATTATCTCTTGTGAAACTTTATGTATCAAATAACACAACTTCAAAATGCAGAAAACAGGAACTGCATTAACTGTAGAAACTATAAACAAGAAAAGATAGACCCAAAATGATACCAAAGACGTTCTTCCCTCTGTAAGGCCATGAAAGATAAAATAATAAAATATTCGTACAGATAAGGAAAATATTCAATAAAATATTCAACGTAATACATACACCTAAACATATACACTGATATGTTTCATTATATTAAGAAGAGGCCCTTATTTCAAATGTTGTGGGATATTTAAATAAATCAGACAGTACATTTGAAAATAGACACATGTAATGCTGTTGGGCTTAGAAAATCATACCCCATGCATGTTGATTTGGCTTGCTGAGTACTTTGCCCTGAAGGACTTTGGAACATTTCTGAAGCAGCCTCAGAACCACGTTACTCCTTCCTTAAAGATCCTAACAGAAGTCATCTGCTGTAACTTCTTCTACCTGATCCCCTCGCATCAAGTATTGCCACCTAGAAATCATACTCCATATAGAAGCCAGTGATATCATAATAAACAGCAATGAACAATCCAGCAGTTTCTTTATCTCTTCTTTTCATTCTAAATCTCCTTTTAATCTACTTTTATTCATCAAAACACTCACATTTTACTATAGATTTCTACTCTACTAGATATCAGTTTAGTCTTTACTCCCTTCTGCTATTTTCCAGGGTTTTTATTCCTTACATGTGCTCACTATTTTTTTCACCAAGAAGCTTCTAGTTTCATTTGTAACTCAATTTCTTACCCGAGTCTCTTAACTGCCACTCTATTTCCCACTGTGTGTAATTCTCACAAAAGATTCATTTCATTTGATATGTATTTATGATTTTTTTTCTCTTTCTAGGTGTCAGACATATTTTATTTGCTATTGCACTAATATTAATGATAATGGAAAAATTTTACTCTATGTATTATTTCAGCGAACTTTTATAAATTACAATGACTGGTAGTAACGTAACAATGATTAGAATTACTACACTTTTAAAGGATTTACAAAATTTGTACTCATACTATAGAGTTACATACTTACAGGAATTTAAACTGAAAAGGCGCCACCCTCATTTTTGGCAATAGCTAAAAGGAAATAACATCTAATACTTCAGTTGTGTGCAGCTCTTAAGTACTCTTCCCATGGCAATTGCCATTGTGAAATGAATAAAAACTTGTCATGCAAATGGTGTACCAGTGAAATTAAGAACAGTAGCTAGACTTTGCAACCTTTTTTTTCCCCCTCTTGATTTTTACTAAATAATGTCTAAAAAATAAGGCAAATTTTCTTGGATATCTTAATTACATAGTTATTTGCACAAATGACTCTAAGATTTTATTGACATATGTCTTTCAAGCCAAAGTAACATAGTATTCTTCTCCTACAATTGATTGTCATAAATAACCTGATCATTGACAGTCTGATATATTATTACAAGGAAAAGTAGAAAAAAATAGTATTTAGGTTAATTTGACTTCTGCCCCCCAAATACTTTAGTCACTTCTGCTCCCCAAATGCTTAACTTTAGTCACTCTTTATGATCTGAGAAACTAGAGAAGATTAAAAAGTAAATAGCTAACTCCTCCTAATACCAATAATGGGGAAATGGTAAGTAGATACACCAGCAATTAAAAACACAGTAAGATACACTTAGGATGGCATGGGTAAGGAGTTATACCAGTGATTAAAACCAGGGCATTTTAATTCTTTCCTCACTTTTATTCTAAAGATTTTCATAAGAAATGTTTGCTGATTTCAACTTCCATATTAATAGAGATGTTGCTGACAAGTTGAAGAACTCCAAATAAGGTTGTAAGAAAATGTTTAAAAAGTCTAAAAACAGAGCACTGTGACTAAATGAAGTTTAGTATTCACACCCTGATGATTAGATTGACCACTGACATGACATACCCATAGAGAATCATGTGACATAAAGATGGAAGATATTAGGCAACGTGTATATTACTATAAAATATTAACAATCTTTTATCACAATAATAGGAGTCTCACTATTAATGGTATTAAGATATTGAAGTAAAATAATTTATTAAATTTAAATTTCTATATTGACTCGCATATTTAGTAACCAATAATAAGTTTAGTCACATCTATATTAAAAAGTAGTTTGCTAAATCACAACTGTCACTTTATAACAGCAAATGCAAAAGTAATTGCAGAATAATGATCATTAATTTTCTCAAAACTAAATCAGTCACTTTGAATTTAAATAATAAAGAAAATACTTCAAGGGCTTCTTCCGAAGGAATTGTGTTTTACCATATCAATAAACACATTATCATTTATGCATGAAGATAATTTTCTGAGAACTAGGAGTCAAGATTACTTCTAACAATTTCATAATCACTACTAATGTGTTTTATTTATTTTTAAAGTGGAATATTTAATTTTTATGTCATATTGCACTTCTTCATAGCCTTGATAACTGCATTTTTATTATGAATCACTTCATACTGCATAGACAAAAATGCATTTATTATTTAAAATAGAACAGCAGATTTTAAAATAACATTTGTTGTATAAGCAATTTTATGAAATAACTCGCCAATTTTTTTTAGGTTAACACATTCTTTGCAAAGATAGCATATACTTCTTTAAAATCAACTAATTTAATCAAATTCATTTAAATTCAAGTAACCTGCATATTCTAAAAACTGAAGAGTACAAAGATGATGAAAATAAGATTCTTCTCTTAATTTTAGATTGACAGTATAGATTAACCATATATACAACATTCTAAAGTGAAAGATAAAATGACTGCTGTTAATGATATGGAAGTAAATCACTCCTCAGCAATTGCATAGCATTTCACAGATTTAAATAAAATATTGGTTGGCTGCTTGTTTATTATTTTCATCCTTTATTCCTTCCTGTCTCCATTGTTAAGCACAATTATTGGCATAAAAGAGGTTTTTAATACCCATTTTTAGACTGCATTCTAGCCTGGGCAATAAAACAATAATCCCGTTCTGTCTCCCTCTTTCTCTTCTTCTTTCTTTCTCTCTTACATTCTTTTTTCTTTCTTTCTTTCACTCTTTCTTTCTTTCTTTTCTTTCAAAAAAAAAAGATTACTGTTATTTATAAGAAAATGTAATGGTGATGGACTAAGTAAAGAGGGATGGATACGTTGTAAGTTACAAAACAAAAATATAACAAAGAGTTGTGAGAGTATCTCACTCTGCCAGGAAAATATGGCAGTGCTTGCAGGGAGTTAAAGTTTAAGTATAACCAAGTATGAACCCTTGAGCCTACAAAGAAACTTGGACTCCCAATGAGATATCCCCAAACTTTACTGAGATTTGAGAGGACAGACATTGCAAAATGCAGTTGAACTTAATAAATGTTTATTTTCTGTGTGATCTAGCCACTGTTGTAGGTGCTATGAATATAAAGATGAATGCAACTAATCTGATTCTCCCAAAATATGCTAACGGGGCCAATTAGAGGTTCTAAAACATTGAGTTTAGAATGTTTAGAGAGTTATTAATTGATGGATTAGAGAGTTATTAATTCTGTTTATTTGTGGGAGGAGAGGAAACAGTACAAAGAGCTGGAATTTGGAGATCAGATGAACAGGTGTTCACAAATTGGACAAGGAAAGAAAGGATGTAATAGGTTGACAGAAAAGTCAAAGACTGATGCAATGGAGTTTTCATGGTATGTTCAGGAAAGAGTTAAAAACATAGAATTTACTAAGATTTTGGATTTTATACTCCATGTAAGAAAGTCTTTATGCATAAGAACCTTCCTTATGCCAGCTTTAGAATTGTGTTTTCATAAGATGATTCTGGGTGTAGTAAATTAGAAAAAGAGAGTTAGAAAACATGAGACATTTGTTTCTAAATTAGTTTCTGCTAAATATGCCAGGTAGCTGTTAGGGATTCAATAATAAACAATAGGGTCAAGTCTTGATCATCTGCCTATGGCAATAGAAGAGTTAAGAATGATAGTGAGTTTTTGGAGTGTCTGTTGTTTGTTTGTTTTAGACTGTGGCATGCTTCTTTAGGAAAGTGCTTTCCAAACTTTCCCATTAAAATACCCACAATGGTAAAGGAAACATAATTCGTAACCTCCGCTGCTGTGAGGCAGAAATAGAATAATATCCTAAACTGCTTGGCCTGTAGTAGATGTTTCTCTTGTTATTGTGCTAATGTCCTTGTTAAAGTAATAAAATATAGACATATGGAACTGTGAACACCTTTTCTCTTACTATTCCTGTTCTCCAATCATTGAGTCTCTCCCTGGCTCTCCAATCCTGGAACTCTACTCTCATGCTCTTAATTTTTACCCTTTGCCCTTCTCCATTTAGCTATAATTCTGATTTGTTTCTGTGTGACTTCAGACCTTCTCATTTCATTCTCTGATTGGCATCATTCCTGGATATCACTGTCATTGTCAACTGCTGGTAAGTAAGACACCACCCTTTTAAATGTAACTGAGACCTTTCATTTAGTCCACTATCAGAGCAGGGATTCGAACCATTTTTACCCTTCCGTTTGAAACTGTTTTCACCTTGAAACTGTTGAACATTCTGGTCCAATACATAATTATTTTAAATATACAAGTTGACTGATGTCTTATATTCAGAGATTCTTTTTATTTTTTTTTGAGATGGAGTCTCACTATGTCTCCCAGATAAGAGTGCACTGGCACAATCGTGGCTCACTGCAGCCTCAGCTTCCCAGGTTGCAGCAGTTCTCCTTCCTTAGCCTCCCAGGTAGCTGGGATTACAGGTACGTACCACCAAACCCGGCTAATTTTTGTATTTTTAGTAGAGATGGGGTTTTACCATGTTGGCCAGGTTGGTCTCGAATTCCTGATCTCGGGTGATCTGCCTGCCTTGGCCTCCCAAAGGGCTAGGATTACAGGTGTGAGCCACTGCACCCGGCCCAGAATTTCTTAAGTAAGATTTGATATTTATGCTCGGTGGACGCAAGAGTCCCATGCAAACAAATTGTAATCAGTTTAATGTCAATTATTCATTAATTATTGGACCATTCAATATGTAATTAATTTAATTGAATTGATGATACATTCATATTGTTAAACTATTTAAAGGTACAAAAGAATATGCAGAAAAATGTCCATCTGCACTCCAGTCCACTCCAGCCGTCCAACATCCACACTTCTCCAAGGGTGGTTGAGGTGGGGGCAGGGAGATATTGTCAGTTCCTCTACTGTTCTTTTAGGATAGTTTATACATGCAGGAGCAAACACGATATAAACTATTGTACTTTGATAAAGTACATACAGAACTGTGTAGACCTTGTTTATCACCTTGCTTTCTTCACATAATATTGTATTTTGAAAAGTATCTTCAAACACCTTTTTTCTTATGTTTTTTACAGCTGCACAATGTTCTATTTTATGTGTGCATCATAAATATAACAGTTGAGTTATATTTAGGTACTGCTATGTTCAGGCAGTTGAAAAAAATTTTTTAAAGTTTTACCAATAGTCCTTTTTGGGCCCTAAGCTGACAGATGTTATTTGAGGTGAAAGAGCTCCAGAAAGAGAACACTTTCTATCTTCTCTTAAACGCTGTGATCAAGACAAGTTCTGTAGGTTTTGTGTAGTCAAAGCTTACAGAAAATCAGATTACAGTCCAACTCCAACATACTCGAACTTGAATATGTTAAAATACCAACAGACTTGCCTATACCTTTACCAAAAGGTTTTTTTTCCCCTCAGAAATGATGTTTTAAGAATGTTATTCTTTATAATGCCAAACAAATGACTGAAAATCAAATGCTACTGAATTTCACTTGCATCTGACTTCTGTCAAATGCTTCAGTATATCTGCTCACTACAGAAGGCATTTCGCTCACTACTATGTCAACTTAAGGTTTCTGATCACCTGTGTCTGCTTAAAAGGCTACAATGTAAATTGTAATAATGACCATAAAACTAAAATTAGTCTTTCTGTGACACACACATAGCAAAACTTAACTAGGTATTTTTAAAAGCATTGTTTAATTTAATTTCAACATACATGATTTTTTCTATTCTTGGACATTGTGTTACAGGTTAATATTAAGTTGGATATAGCAAGATTTACAAAACCTCCCGAATCTACAAACTCCAGACAGTTTTAACACTGTTAAATACAGTATCCATTTTATAGCTCCCAATTTTCTGGATTTCATAACAGGATAGCTTTTTCATTAGTTCTTTGCCTCCAGCTTATCTTCAACCATAATTCTGTTTTACTTAACTATTTTTAAAAGAGCTCCTTTAGCCCTATGGTAAATGTCACCAATAAATAAATGTCACCAATAAATAAATAAATAACAATAAATAAATAACCAACAATTTTCAAAGTGTGGCAAACTTTTAAAAAAAGTTCATTGAGAACACATGGACTCAGGGAGAGGAGCATCACACACTGGGGGCAGTGGAGGGGGGAGGGGAGAGTGGAGAGGGATAACATGGGGAGAAATGCTGGATATAGATGAAGGGGGAATAGAGGCAGCAAACCACCTGGTTATGTATGCCCTATGCAACAACCCTGCATGACCTGCACATGTATCCCCACACCTAAAGTAAAATAAAAAAGAATTCAGATGTTCAAATGGCTTTTAATATTTAAATACTTTAAGTTAGAAAGTACATAAAATATCATTTATGTACTTTAATACATAAAATATCATTTCTTCCCCACCAGTATTCACAAGTTGATGCCTGTTGTGTCTATACCAAATTGATTAAATGGAAGTGGAGTGGACCTATCTCATTTAATTGAATCATTATGCTAATGATCATCAATATGGCCATGTTAATATATCTGTCCTAGGTAGTTTGGAAAAAATATATATTAATTTCCCTTAACTTCTTTACCATCAATACTTCTTACCACTACTTCCACTATACAAACAAGCATATATGTACATGCACACATACACACAGTCCATTACGCCTCAGTAAAATTTTACTGAATAAATAACTCTGGGCAGAGGAACAGAGGCAAATATGAGAAGCCCTCAGATGAGAAATTATATATGAAAATCAAACAGAAGCAAATTTGATAGGCCTTTTCTCTGTCTTATAAACATTCTCTTCCTGCATACTCATGGAGAGAAGTAATATGAAAGAATAAATCTAGATTATTTGTGTAATAAACTAAATACCATATTCACCAAAAACAAGCAAACAAACAGTAAAAAAGTCGAGTTGCTCCACATTTATACAGAACGAATTGCACAGATTTCTTTTTTCAGGAGAAATGAGTTGTAAGATTCTTTTACCTAGTTTTCCAAATATAGACTTTAACTTCAGCAAGCCTGAAAGGTAGCTTAGTGAAGACAAAGCCAACTAGACCCTTCTGTAAAGATGGAATTTAAACTTTGGTGTTAGCATTCAAGAGCCTTGTGAGTCTGTTGACCATTTTGAGCCTTGGTGTTCATAGCAGTAAGAGCTGGAAGAAAGCAGTGGTTTTTGAACTGGTGCAGGAGCTCTACCGAGCAGCCAGTCTTTGGATTCCCCTCACTCACCAACAATCCATTCACCAAGTTCTTTTTTTAAAAATCACCTTTAACATATTTGCTTTGAAGTAATATTTCACCTGAACAAAAGCATCCAGTACAGTGAATCAGATCACCAGATGAAGCCTTTTCCCCCTGGATCTAAATGTTCTAAACCTTGCATAGTTCTCCAATCAGACAAACTCATAGTTATGCATAAAGCAATGTTTTGATTTACAAGCAGGTAAAATTCAAAAGTGAACAACTGAGTGAGGCAGAAGCTGAGAACATTGGGAAGTAAACCACATCCTTAGCATCATTTTAGCTCTCCCCACCTTTTTTACCCTAATGGGTTTATAAAGTGTGAACCTTTATACAATTTACACCAAATCCCTTTTTAAATTCTTTCAGAAACTACAGTTTATTCTTGTGTAAAATTTAATCTTCATGCCCAGCTAAAGACATTTGTGACCTGGCTGCTGAAGACTGCCTCACTAGCCTTAATACTTACCATACCCTACAAGGCCCTACTCCCAACCTTTTGAGCTACTGTACTTGCACTTCCTGGACTTCACCATGTTTTTCACTCCCCTCTTTAGCTTTGCACATGCTCATACATATTCATGCTTCTTCCTAAACAGCGCACTTTTCTGGTTCCTTCTATTTTTCTGTTTTTTAATGCAGAACATTTCTATCCTGACTTGACTAAAAGTTTTATTGCCTTCAGGAATCTTCTGACTCTCCACAAACTGGATTAGATGGCTCTCAAAGTGTGATTCCAAAGCCCTGAGTTTACCTTTGGCAAAACACTTGCCTTTCTGAGTTACAATTTTGTTAAAATTGTCCTTCCCTTCCGTTATGCTGGAAATTCTTCAAAGAGAGAGACTATGACTTTTAATTTCTCCCTGTGCCTCATAGAGAACATAGTAAGAGGTCAGTACATGTTTCCAGAAAAATTAATGAAGAAATAGATTGGGATTATATAGTCTGAAAATATAAAGTCCCCTCAGCCAAAATGTAAATGCTTTCTGGAGCTTTTACATTGTTAATAGAAAAATCAAACTCTGGTCTGGATGCAGTGGCTCATGCCTGTAATCCCAGTGCTTTGGGAGGCCGAGGCAGGCAGATCACTTGAGATCAGGAGTTTGAGACCAGCCTGGCCAACACGATGAAACCAAGTCTCTACTAAAAATACAAAAACTAGCCAGACATGGTGGTGTGTGCCTGTAATCCCAGCTGCTTGGGAGGCAGAGGCAGAAGAATCACTCGAACTAAGGAGGCAGAGGTTATAGTGAGCAGAGATCATGCCGTTAGACTCCAGCCTGGGTGACAGAGTAAGATTCTGTCTGCAAAAAGAAAGGAAAGGACAGGAAAGGAAAGGAGAGGAGAGGGGAGGAGAG